>RJWM01002262.1:0-18311 GCA_004363535.1 Dasyprocta punctata | reverse complement strand
GTAAAGTGCCGCTTTTTCGTCTGGTGGTAGCCATCAGCTTTGTCTCAAAGGTAAGCCAAGATGGAGGCATACAAGTGCATCCAGGAGCTATGGAGGAAAAAGCAGTCCGATGTGATGCTCTGTCTTCTGAGGGTCCGTTGCTGGCAATACCGCCAGATCTGTGCTCCACAGGGTTCCCCGCCCCACCAGGCCTGATAAAGCTCACACACTGGGATACAAAACCAAACTAGGTTATGTCATATACAGGATTCTTGTGTGCCGGAGTGGCCCCAAACATCCAGTTCCTAAGGGAGCAACTTATAGCAAGCCTGTCCACCACGGTGTTAACCAGCTAAAGTTTGCACGCAGTCTTCAATCTATTGCTGAGGAGCAGGCTGGACGCCACTGTGGGGCTCTGAGAGTTCTCAATTCTTACGGGATTGGTGAAGATTACACACACAGATTCTTTGAGGTTATTCTCACTGATACATTCCACACATCCATTAGAAGAAACCTTGACACCCAGGGGATCACCAAACCAGTCCATAAGCACAGGGAGATGCGTGGGCTGACATCCACAGGTCACAAGAGTCGCGGCCTTGGAAAGGGACACAAGTTCCATCGCGCTATCCGGTGGTTCTCGCCCTGCAGCTTGGAGAAGGCATAATACTCTCCAGCTCCACCATTACTACTAACATCAGTGATGTTTGTAAAATTCATAATCTAATAAACAATTTAGGCCAGTCCTGTGTGCTTAAAAGTGTTGTCTGTTAAGTAGTCTACTGATTATTTCATGAATGTGTTGCCAAATGGAAGTTAAAGTGCAATAATGTTTGAAGACTATCAGTGATGGTGTATCTTTGTTTCTAATAAGATAACCTTTTCTGTCTTTGCTTTATCTTATTAGGGAGTTGTATGTCAGTGTTTGAAACATGCTGTGGTATGATAGTTGTAAAATAAATTCTTTAAAAGAGCAGTGCTAAAACTAGCTCTGTAAATCTGTTCGGTGCATGTAATGAAAGCTTTATTGGGGGTAATGCAATACTCTGTTGGTTTGAAGTGACTGGTTTTTTTGGAGTTTGACAAATACGACTTAAAGTCAGATAACCCTATGTCATGACCATATGTACAAAAGATGGGAACTCAACTAGAACTTCATTCAAATTCAATTCAGAGGTACCATTCGTACAACTGATGCTTCTAAAAGAATGTTTTGAAACTCACATTCTCAAAATAATAAATCTGTTGCAAGAGGTTTCTCATGGAAATGAATTCAGCTTAGCCTGAAGAAAATTGCTCAAGTCTCCACAGCACCAAGTGAACATAAAGTGTTCAAACTCCCGGTTTGATTATCTGACTCGTGGAACTGCGAATTTGATGCACAGTAGTCAGCAGTAATGTTTATAGTGGTATGTTTTGAAGCTCATGGATTTTGAATGAATACTAGGTAAATAAAATTACCTTAAGACTTGTAAACTACTGATAAATGCTAGTGTGGGAAACTCAAATCAAGTGACCATTCAATAAATGGCTTAGAATACTTTGAACCCTATAGCCACATGGGGGAAAATATTGGTCATTAAAGTCAGTTAGTGTCACTGCAAGTTCATGACTTTTAATCTTTTAAATTTTCTCATTCCTGGTCAGACTGCTGTACTTTGGAAATGTTTAGTCTTCCATGAAGACCACATTTTAATTCTGTTGTGTCTTTCAGTAGGCATGTACTATTTCCCAGGTAAAATTTTGAGTATGCAAGAAATACAGAAGAAATAGCCATTTTAGCTTTTAAATTCTGGGTCTGCTAATTTAAAAGTAGGGGGAGTCTAGCTTCAAAATATAGTTGATGTTTTTCCTGTATTGATTTTTCTTTCTATGGGGGCTTCTAAGTGTCGGTTGATTTTCAGGAAACATTTGTTAACTGACATAAAATCTTGAGACCTGAGCTTTAATGAACAAAGGGACCATACATTTCAACTTTGTGTAGAGATTCGAGTACAGGAATAAATGTTTACTAAACTAAAAAATATAAATAAAATAGAATAAAATGTAAAGTGCCTAATAAAGCAACTATGTTGGCATTCGTTTATTATCCATAGTAAGTCTTTAAAACTTCAATAATTTTATATTGCATATTGTCTTTCTTTAATAACATAAAAATATATATCTAATGAAACTAACATATAGCACGGCACTTATATTTGAAACATCACAGGAATTTCCTTCACTATGGAGGGCAGGGTTGAGAAGTAAGGTGTGAGAGAAGACTACTCTGAAATCAGGGACATGAATGTTATGTAGTGACATCAAATGAGCAAGCAAGTTTTAATGCTGACTTCTGGCAGACAGAAGAGGACCCTCAAGTACAAAAGACAACTAAAGACAAGAATTTAACATCAGGAAAATAATCATAAAATATAAAGAGCTAAAGTAATACGTTTTTGTCAAAGACAGTGCCCAGCAAGTGATTATACCATCTGATATTTTGGGCATGGTGGTGCGTGACTGGAATCCCAACACTTGGGAGGCTGAGGCAAGAGGATCAGTGTGAGTTTGAGGCCAGCCTGGGCTACATAAGCAAGATTCTGTCTCAAAAAAATCTAAAAATCCTGACTTATACCACAGGATATCAAGGGGGATTGGTCTCCCTTGGAGTAATTAGAGCTTGACATACTGATGTGAACATTAGGAGAGTTGAATAAATTTTGTTACAAGAAGTTGATTATCTTTTTAATAAGAGGTAGATTCAGGAGAATTTAAGACATTGAAATTTTTATTTAAATATTTAATTGATCATTAAAATATATTTTGTAAATGAAATCTAGCAAATATTATCTAACTCTTTGGGGGACGTGAGTATTGAACCTATGCCCTTTGCAATGCACTATATCCTCAGTTCTTTTATTAATTTACTCATTCTTAAATTTGAGACAGGATTTTATTAAGTTGCTAAATTGCCTAGGCTGGACTCAAATTTGAGTCTAATCTGAGTCTTTTTTTGTTTTCTTTTGTTTTTGGTACCAGGGATTGAACTCGTGAACTCGCGCTTACCAGGCAGGCGTTTACACCACTGAGCTAAATCCCCAGCTCTCTAATTTGAGTCTTGATGATAGCAACCTAAGATGTAATCTGCTACTGAGCTTCTGGAAGCTTTTATTTCATAGTAATGATAACATAAAGATTCATATAATTAAAATACCACTGTAATTAAGTAAATTCTGTAAAATCTGTACTGCCACAGTCATTTGCCTACTAGATGATATGACAAAAGCAGATACTTTTATGCTTGTAGAAGTGCACAGAACATAGACAGACAAACTTCAGCAGAATGCTCTTGTCACATTCACTAAAATGGCTTTGTTAGAAACCATCATCATGAATGCTGTCTGTCTTCACAAGGAAAAATAGTGACTAACATTTGAAATACTTAAAATATTGCAAGGCTGTTAAAATTAGATGCTTAAAAACACAAAAACTATGTCTGTTTAAAGTGAAATGATTTTTTTATAATTGAAATCAGTATATTTTGTGTAATCTGATGTATAACTTTTTTGGTATCTAATTTGTAATACTTGATATATTTAAAATTCAATAATATTAGTTCATGCTTCAAGAGAGCATAAGTTTCACTGAAGTGTATTATCAACTACACTAATATAATAAAACTTATTAAATCATTTCTGATTTATATCTCATTTTTTGGCGATTATCAGTACTGTTGCCATACTCACACATGAGTTTTCTTTCTTGGCTAAAAATCTAGACCTGAAAATTCTGGACTACAGGGTAGATATATGCTTATGTTTTTGAGAAAATAAGCTATATCGTGCATAGGTACAATGAATACGATCATTATGTGTAACAAAAGTGTACCAATAAAATTAATTAAAAAACAAAAAATGATTTTTCCAAAATAGTTGTACCCCAAGCACTCAGGAGGCAGAGGCAGAAGGATTGCCACAAGTCTGAGGACAGCTTGGGCTACACAATGAATTAAAGACTGACATGAACTACATAGCAAGACCCTGTCTCATAAACAAAAAAAAGAGAAAAAAAAGTTTCTACCATTTTACATTTCATCAAGTAGAGAATGTAGGTCATAGACATTTTCAACATTTAGAATTACTCATCCATTTTTTTTAGCTAACCAAGTAAATGGATGTTTTATTATCTCTTTGTGATATTTAAGTTTTAATTCCTCTGTTAATACATTTGAATGATTTTTTGTATTTTGCTTTAACATTTCAATTTTTTTCCTGTGAAGACTTTGACAGTCTTTTGCTCATTTCAATTGGATTATCTTTTATAAGTGAGTCACAGTAGTAGTTCTTAATGTATTCTGGGTTCAAGTACTTTTCAGTCTTTAGGAGAGCTATTCATGTTTGAGATTACAAATTTTGACAGTGCAGGCAGCATTTTATGTACTTTCCTTGACAATTCATCAAAGTATCCTTAATATATAAAGGAGCAAGTACACAGCTTTATTTATCACAGTTGGGATTTGTTGGAAGATAATACAAAAGACTTAAGAAAAGAAAATAATTTACAATAATGAGAGAGCAGTTTTAATATCGAGTCATATAAATGATTAGGGAAGAAAGGAGACAGAAGATTTTACAGATATAGAGTGAAAAATATGGAGGACTCCATGATAAAAGAAAAGAGAGAGAGAAATCCAAAAGGCAGCTAGGGTCAAAATAAACCTTCAACTTAAAATTTTGGAGAGGAAGTCTTGCTGTGGCCAATGATAACACTCAGCAAGAATATATGGGCATGGATATCTGATATAGAATGGACTAGATCATCTGAATATAATGAAAATCTAATAACATGGATACTAGTCACATGTGTAATTTCAGTCATTTTCGCTTCTTTAGGATTTAAGTAGCATTTTTATATGGAGTTATGTTGACAAGAAGCCAGGTACTAATACTATGAAAAAACAGAGCCCACTCTTCTTGTGCCTTTGGCAAAAGAATTTGAACAAGACACATGGACAGTAGCAGAGTATAGGCAGAGTTCATTCTAAAGTGAAAGTTCAAAGCAATAGTAGTCTCTTAAGGAGAAGGGTAGGCAAGCAAAAACATGGCTTCTTAGTCTCCATCTGCACAGTTGGATGGGCCATCCAAAGGTATTTTTGCTTTCTTCTTGAAGGCATTGTTCTTTTACAGGGATAAATTAGGTTGCTTTAAATCATTTTAAAAGAGAAAAGCTTGTACTTACTCTCCAGAAAGAATGTTTCCATTTAGTCTTGACCTCAAAACTTTCATCATGTCCCTTCCCAAGGTCTAGACTTTGCCAGTCACTTGGATCTTACTGCATGCTCAGAGAAGCTCACTTGGGGGAAAGGGGATTGCTTGAGATTATCAGCTAGTTTAGATTTTATCTACGGATAATGATCAAAAAGAAAAAAAAAGAAAAACAAAGAAAAAAGAAACAAAAATTTCATTGCTCTTTCTTCTCTTGTAGTTTCATTATGTAGTTCTCAGTTGCCTAGTACCAGTCCTGCTAGCATTTACTTTGCTAACTAACAATTACACATAACTTGGGCAGAAGGAGATTATTTCAGATTATGAGCTATGAGTAATAAGGAACTATTAGAATAGTCTCTTTTAAAAGCTTTGGAAAAAATTCTCATGGTTTAGATCTGGAATTCAGTAAGACAAATAAAGCTTTATTCAGAAAGAAAATATCAATTGAGTATTGCCCATGAATGCATGAAGTACATAAGAAATAAAAATGTCTTAATGAAACAAGCTATATTTATTATTTGTATCAAACAAAGTTTAAGCAGATGAAGATCCAAAACAGTTTATAAAATATCTCCAGATATCTTCCTGAATAGGCAGAACCAATGTAGTCAAAATTTCCATAATTCCAAAATTATTATATAAATTTAATGTGATCCCAGAATACTAACAATGTTTCTCATAGAATTGGAGAAAGCAATCTTAACATTCATATGGGAATAGCAATAAGGGCAAGCCAGGGAATATCACCATCCCAGATTTCAAGTTATACTACAAAGTTACAGTGATAAAAACAGAATGATATTGGCAAAAATAGGCTCATGGATCAGTGGAACAAAATAGAAGATACAGAAATGACTCCTGGCACATTCAATTGTATTATTTTTACAAAAGGGGAAAATTTCCTTTGCTAGAGGAAAGATAGCCTCTTTAACAACCCTCAGAAACCTGGCTTTCCACATTGCAGAGGTTGAATCTAGACCGGTATTTATCACCGTGCACTAAATTAAAACCAAAATGGATCAAATATTTAAACATAAGGGCCATTCTTGGACTGTGGAGGAAGAGAACCAGGTCTCACCAGGAGGTGGTCCCTGCCTGGAAACCAGTGCCATGAGTGGGCTGCTGCCAGAGTGAGGACAGCCACACCCAAACCTCTCTCAGTGAGTCAGCCCCATTCACGGACTGCAGAGGGAGAGAACCATGACTTACCAGGAAGCGATCCCAGCCAGGAAACCATACCATTTTCATTATTTTGTTGGGGCTGGGTTTTATTCTCTTTTGTTTTGTTTGATTATGTTAAACCTGATGACATGACGAGCTATTTAAAGGATAGCAAGACATATTATGGTAGCCATTTTGGATTTATTATAGGCTTGTTTTGAAGTCCTTTATTGCATTCATTGTTTTGCTTTTATTGTTTCTTTTCTATTCTATTATGCTCAATTTTTACTATGTGTAATGGTATCTGCAGCTACTTGAAGACAACAAAAGGCATCATGGCAACTATTGATGGTTTTGTAAGGTTTTGAAGTCCTGTGTCGCTTATACTGGTTTTTTTTAATTGGCTTTATTCTGTTTTATTTTCCTTAGTTTTATCCTCTTTAAAGTAAAATTTAAAAAAATAAGCATCAGAACAAAAACAGAATGTACTGTATGACAAATTAGATAAAACTATTGAAGGCATAAGTACAGGCAAATAATTTTCGTAGAAAACCCTGGTTCCAAAAAAAGTAATACCAAGAATCAATAAATAGGGTCACATCATATTAAAAAGCTTCTGCACAATAAAGGAAATTACAAAGACTAATGACAAAAATCTATAGAATAGGGAAAGAACATATTTACCAGTTATCCTTATTCAAAGGACTAATATCCATAATAAAAAAACCCCAAAAATTTAAGCTTCCAAATTTAAAGATTCAATTAAAAAATTGTCATCTGAGATGAACAGATACTTCTCAGATGAAGAAATATCAATGAAAACATGAAAAACGTTCAACCTCACTGGTCATTTGAGAAATACAAATTAAAACACCAAGCTTCCATCTCACTGCAGAAAGAATAGTATCATCAAGAAAATAACCAGCCGGGCGTGGTGGGGCACGCCTTTAATCCCAGCACTCGGGAGGCTGAGGTAGGCGGAGCGTTGTGAGTTTGAGGCCGGCTTGGGCTACAACGCGGCGCAAGGCCGACCTGAGCTACATAGTGCGACCCTGCCTCAAAAAAACCAGGGCCGGGAGTTTGGCTCAGTGCCTTAAGCGCCTGTCCTGGCAGGCGCGAGGTTGTGAGTTCAATCCCCGGTGCCGCAAAAAAAAAAAAAAAAAAAAAAAAAAAAAAAAAAAAAAAAAAAAAAAAAAAAAAAAAAAAAAAAAAAAAAAAAAAAAAAAAAAAAAAGAAAATAACCAATAACAAATGCTGGTGCAGCTGGATGGAGAAAGGATCTTTTCTCCATTGTTAGTGGAACTGTAAACAGATACATCCAATATGAAGCCAATATGGAGATTCCTCAGAAAGCTAAAAGTAGAAATTAAATTTAACCCAGCTGTTTACTTCTAAGTATCTTCCCAAAAAACAGTATACCACAGTGCTATATGGCTACCCATGTAGCTAGCAGTGCTACTCACAATAGCTAAATCTGGAAATAGTCTATATGTTTGTTATGGTTTATACATTGTGTCAACTTGAGAAGTCTAGAAGCTTAATTAAGTAAGGCAGCAGCTCTCCACACCTCTACATACTGAGGTGTGGAGCACAAGCAGTTACCTGGTCATTGTGACAATTTGAGAAGGTCTGAAGTTTAACTCAGAGACTCAGCAGGGAGCCCGGGTTCTTTGTATATATCCTCATCCTGTGCAAAGGAAGGCAAGGATATTTGTGAAGCTACACCCATCCTGGAGGGAGGGGGTGACATGTGTACAATATAAGGGAGAAGAGGCTTGCTCTTGCTCCCTTTTTATTCTGGATGCTTTTTGCTTGACTGCTGCCTTGAAGTGTTGCCTCAGTGCCATGCCACCCCACTTTGGAGCCAGCTGATTATGAACTGAAACCTCCCAAAACTGTAAGCTAAATAAACCTTTCCTTCCCTAATCTTGGGTGTCAGGTATTTTGTCTCAGCAATGAGTGAAAAGTAACAAAGACAATGTTCATCAGCAGATGAATGGAAAAATCATATTTATATGAGATGGAGTATTACTCTGTAATAAAAAAGATAAACTTGTGTAATCTGTAGGAAAACTGTTGCACCTTGATGCTGTAATGTTAAGTGAAGTAACTCAGAAAAACAAATTTAAATATCATATGTCTTCTCTTACATGAATGACTCAATATATATATAAAGTACAAAATAAAAGATAGATAATAGAGAAAAGGAGAATAAGAAAAAACGATATTGTAATCCAGTGTGGACAATGTATTTAGATATGTACCTTGACTTAGTACAATTGTCTTCCATGTTTTATATATTCTTTAGTCTGTTAGTCTGGATTTCGATCTGTATATATGATAATTAACTTTATAAGGTCTTATAAATAAATCTGATGCTAGAAAAATAAAAGGATGATGGAGAACAGGGGAAAAAGGAACTAAAATGTGTTATAACATGTGTCAGTTATCTGTAGGGAGTATAATTATTATGCACTGCAAACAGGTACAAATGAAAGTCAAAAAATTATTTGTAAATTTTCTTCTGTCTCAGCTCCACCATACACAGAGAATGCTACAATACTTCTGGTCAATTGTGCTGTAGTGATGATGATAAGGAAATAAGGAAAAGAGTAGTGATTACAGAAGGACACAAATCATGCTTGGAAAGTTTTCCTTTTGTTTCCTTTCCTTTTTTTTTCTCTCCTCTTCTCTCCTCTACCCTCTTTTTCCCTCCCCTCTTCTCCTTTCTATCAGGGACCCGGCCTAGATCCCCAATCTTCTGAACGAGTGTACGGCGAGGGCTTAAATAAATGAGACAAGTTGTATGATTTTAGGGCTCCAGGAGGATCAAAGCCCCTGCAGAGTTCTTGACTCTGCAGCTATCATGAGGGCTAAGACAAAGAGCTTCTCTGGATCACCCGTATATATTTTCAAATAGACAAAGAGAGGGGATACTGAGGGATGTGCTGAGGGTGGTGCCAGAACTGAGCAGGACTTGGGAGTCACTTTAAGGACATCTCTAAGGAGGAAGGAATGCCAGGAATGGAGAACTATGTTATCTCCAAAATGGCCTTTGTGATGGGACTGTGATGCCCTGCAGAGTAAGAATCTTGCAGGGCAGTCTCTATTAACATAATTGATTATGGAGCCAATATGTCCTTAGCTGCAGCCTTTTTTACCTTGCCTTTTGAGGTATCACTGACCTCATTGGCCACTACAGGCCTCGATCAGGACCAGTGATTCATAGAATTTCCTTACTATGAATCAGCTCCCATCGCCAGGCAAGGGGCCTAGGCCTAGGACAGGCTCGCAGATAAATACAATGCCGATTAGTAAATTTTATATCCTGCTCAGAACTGCTTCGTAGCGGTCTCCAACACCTTTCCTTCTCTTTTCTCATTTTTTCTAGTAAAACTCATTGCTCTCCTAATGAAATCATCTACGTCAATACTTAACTCCATTTTAAATTAGTATTTAATATTGATGTCTCCATGATTATTTTAGTACCAACTTTGAATATATCTATACTGACATTCATAATTCTTTTCTCACTACCACCATCCTCCATGGCAGAATGATACCAGAAGGAAAGAAGATAAAAGTTATAAAGAGGACAAAAAAGAGAGGGCATGGTATAGCAATTTATTTTAGCTCTTATCTCAGTATGTGAAGTAAACAAACACTTACCTGAAATTACAGTTGGAAATATAGGTTAGATAGATGATATTGCTGAGGAATTCAAAGTATAAGAGTTCTTATCAATGCCATTGATGCACACAATTATAAGTTTTGCTTTTGGGTTTTTGTGTGTGTATGTGTGTTTTTGTTTTTGTTTTGTTTTGTTTTGTTTTTTGAGGCATAGTGTCACCATGTAGTGCAGTCTGGCCTTGAACTTGTTTGTGTAGCTTAGGCTTAATTAAGAAAATAGATTAATGACATGGAAAATGTTCATGATATACTACTGAATGGAACAAAGTATGGTATAAAACTGTGTACATCATAAATATTTTCCTCTTCCATATCTCATAATTAAAAGAATATTTACCCAGCTGTTCAAAATTGTTACACTTGAGTGGAATAATTCGTATTCTCCATTCTTGCCAAGTTTCGTGTGAATTACTACTGAAATGAGAACAAATTCAGTGACTGCTTCAACCAACAGAGTGTACCTGCGTATTTGCTACTTAACACTTCTGAAAAGTATTTTTCCTTTCAATGGCCCATTTCCTACTTATTTTTTCCTGTGTTTCCTGGGAATAGACCAAGTTACTGCTTCTTACACGAAACATCTTCCCTTCAAGATGCAAAGACGCCTTTCCTCTGTGCTCAGAGAAGGATTCATTGTTAAGCATTTGCTCTGTCAGGAAAATTGGCAAATCTGACTACTTAATATTAAGAGATTGAAACAGCTCCATTCTCCCTCATTAGTAATCAGAGTGATTATATGCATTCTAAAAAAATCAAATGTCTTTGAATATTTTATAAACAAGACAAGCCACAGAATGTGCTACTTTGAATTTTCCAGTGTTGTTGATCCTGTGTAATGTGATGCAGCCTGACAGTACAGACATCAGGGTTTTTGTTGTTGTTTTGGTTTTGGTTTGATGCTGTTTTTAAAATGTTTTATAGCAAAGTATTATGCAATGTGTGCATTTATCTTCATATGACTGTGACAATGTATTTGTAAATCACTGAGGTACTGCATTTTATTTGCATATATTTCCTTTTGTAAAACAATAGTTTTAAACTTTATTCTTATAATTTATACAACCTTATTCATGCACACACTAACAACAACAGCAGCAACAAAAAGGAAACTCGATTTTCTGTAATCGCACAGCTGTAAACTAAGGGAAAGATGTGCTAATAGAATGCTATCGGGTATACAAAGAAGCTGCTGTGATAAAGACTTAATTGTTCATTTTGAGATTTCCATTAATATTTGCACTTTACTGTACATAGCTGGCAGCTAAGAAAAATTCTTATTTAGGCATTGTGAAGTTTGGTGAACAAATAGCTTGTAAGTGCCTACTATGTACTAAGTCAGCTTTAAATTCTGGGAATATACATTCAACCAACAAATAATTCTTCATGTGAAAATTGCTTTTTAATAAGGCATAAGGCAACTTGTAAGATTGAAATATACAGTGTCAGATGGTAAAGTGATGGTAAAACAAATCAAAGTAAGGAAAATAAGAATTTGTACTCTTCTATATTGAAGAGTTAAGGAATGACTTGCTGAAATGCTGATATTTGACTATAGAGAGAGCCTACCTTGTTTATCTAGTGCGAATGTCCTTAAATGTAGACTGCTCTTGATAGTCCTAATCAACAGAAAGGAGGATTGTGGCTTTGTGCTCATAGTACAGAAAATATGAATACTATAATATTTGTGTCTTTGAAATTTTATCACTTCTTAAATCAGCTACTATGTTACTAGTGATTTCATAAATTTGAAAGAAGCCTGGGAGAGGAGTCATTATTTTGAGAACAAGCAACAGTCATTAATGAATAACATTTTACATGCTTAAATGTTTTGAAAGGTGTTTGTATGGTTTATGCATAAGCATCTGTAAGTAAATTTATTAGAAGTTAATTATGTATGTTGAACTTAAATGGTAGCTAGATTAAAAATACTGCGATTATTTGTACTGTTAATGAACACTGAATTCTTACACACATAATTGCATTATGTAGCACTTTTGTTTAATTATTTTAATCTCTTTGTTTTAGCATATTGAGTTTTAGTTTACTTTGTTTGGTGTAAGGGCAGCTGAATACCAACGTTGTTCTTTCTTTTCTTTCTCTCTCTTTCTTTCTTTCTTTCTTTCATTCTTTCTTTCTTTTTATTTATCTTTCCTCCTTGCCCTCTCTCCCTTTCTCCTTTCTTTCCTTCTTTCTCTCTCTCATTCATTCATTCTCTTTATCTCTCTTTCTCCTAGTCTTCAAGTTGAGCTATATCCCAAAACCATTTTAATTTATTTTTAATCACAGTCTCACTAAATTTCTAAGTTCTCCAGGCTGAACTTGAACTTGAAGTCTGCAGGGTTCAGCCTCCCAGATGCTGGGACTGCAGTTGCGTATCACCATGCCCTGCATGTGTTGTTGCTTTCTCTGAACATTTAATAATGATCAAATTTTTATACTGTCTGCACTCCTAAAAAAGTAAATGTTGTTAAAATTTAATGGAGTATGACAATTAAAATTCAAACAATATGTTAAGAATGTTTATGCGATAATTTTCAGTAATCGATAAAAAAATTAATTTCTTTCGAAAACCTAAGCACCAAGCAACTGAGACCATATTCTTAAAAATGTTATGTGATCTACTATATTAATTAAATTATTACTTAGTGGATTTCAGTTGCTTATTTGGCAGAGTACTTTCTCAATCTTTATGCCTGTGAATTCACAGACAAAATTACTTAAATATCAATTATCTGTTTTTATGTTCATATGCAAATACGAATATCTTAATTTTGAAACATTAAAATATTTTAGCTATAAATTTGGGTCATTAAATCATAGATCAAAATGAAATATAGCCATCACATAATTTTTTACCTGTACTTTCCAACTTAGGAATCAAGTACTTTTGTTTAAAATGATATAGAAATGCTTGGACATTGCTAAAAGAATCATCACTGTGTCTGTCATTTGAGAATCATGCAGAAGGTGCTGAATGCATTTTAGCTATATCAGTGATTTTCAAAATTCTCTATGCCTTCCTAACTAACCTGTAGAATGGCACTCACTTAACAGTTCTTCATTCTTTCCTATGGTATTCAAGTATATTAATGAGAAAAGACCATACAGAAAAAAGCAAGGAAAAAATATTCGAAGAGATTTTGAATGATATGTGCACACATACATATTACATATATATATGTATGTATATTGCATAATATATACATCATATATTATATAAGACAATATATAATATACTGTATTAAATATAACATAAATATATTGATATGTAATATTAGATATTATATTATGTGATACAGATTCATACTATATAAACACACCATACATGTACACACGTAGTATTGTAACAGAGCAAGTAACTGCAGGTTTATTTAATTCAGTACCCCAGTTCACATTATTAAGTTTCCATAATCCTTTCCTGTCTTCATGGATTATCCTCAAAGTGTCAGTTTTCTACTTGTCTATTTCTTCTTATACTCAGAAAATGTCTTTAACAGTTTCAGACAGTGAATGAAAACACTTCAGTGTCAACCCTATATATGAATTTTTACTCTTTGGATATGTTGGGAATCTGTCTCTCTCTGTCTCTCTCTCTGTCTCTCTGTCTCTCCCTCTCTGTCTCTCTCTCTGTGTCTTTCTCTCTCTCTCCCCCTCTATTTTTTTAAATTTTTTTTTGTCTTTTTGAGATCAGTCTGGCTTTAAATTCATTTTGTGGTCCAGCCTGGCTTCAAACTCATAGTGATCCTCTTGCTTCAGGCTCCCAAGTGCTGGGTTTGCAGGCGTGTGCCACCACATCCAGCCAGGAATGCCTCTTAATATATGCTTTTATTTTTTTTCTTTCTTTTCCTTAAGAAACTTCTATCCACTAAAATTTGCTCATTGAACTTCTCCAAACACCTTGTTATCTACAACACTTATAAATTCTCATTCTTTTAAGGAAAACTGAGTAAGGGTAATATTAATGTGATTTGTATAATCTGTGAAATTTTCACGTTGTTGTATATTGAAATATCTGGATTATTTGTGTTAATGCTGAAAACACAGTACCACCACAAATAAACATCTTGGCATACTATTTTATGTGGAAGAAAATTGGAAAAAAAAAAAACACTTTGGAAGCAGAATTTAAACTTCTACTTCCCTTCTTCCCAGAGAGACCTTCTTTTTAATACTGCCTGGCTCTATGTTCTGCCAAAAGGAAAGAAGACACAGAAAAGCCAAGAAGAATCTGAATAAAATGGCCCTGCTACATTTTTTCCAGTTATTCATTACACAATACATTTTGGTCCAATCATACTTCTGTACAACTGTTCACGCATCTCAAAATCTAAAAATATTTCTTTTTTTGTGTGTGTGTGTCTTCATTCATGAAAGCTTTCCTGCCACAGAAAACTTTAGTTGAACACATTTGTTATGCTATTCTTTATTGATTGTCTTTGTAATAGGTGTGTCAGATACAAACTCTGCAATTGGTGAAGAGTAGATACCACATTATGTATACGAAACTTACCAAAAGGCTACTGATTCAAGCCCTACTAGTTCTCCTGCAACTTCAGTCTGAGCAACTACTGACACACAATTCATGAATCCATATTCACTCAGTTTCATACAGGATGGGAACTCCAGAATCTCACTCAACTCAAAACACATATCTGTTACTTGTTTTCGATGTCATGCAGTACCAATTATTAGACATTTTAAAGTGATGCTAGGAAGGGTTAAGATTACACTGCTTTTTTTTTTAAAGTAAAGTACAGAAATATGAGGTTAGTGTTCCCTGATTAAATCAGAATTTTGTCAACAAAAGATAAAGAGGAAATGGTAATGATTAATCTACCTAGAATACCCACTACAATGACTAGCAGCAGAGAAGCACTGATTATATGTCATAGCAGTGAGAATTTTCTAATACATTACTCAACTAGCAAGAATACCTTGAAAACTCAAAAAATATAATATAATACACAATTGTCTTAGTTACTTTTCTCTCCTTGATGAGACAAAATACTTGATGCCCAAAATGAAGAAAGGAAAGATTTATTTAGCTTACAGTTTTCGGAGGTTGCAGTCCATACTCAGTTGGCTCCAAGGCAGAGTGGTGTGGCTGAGGAGCAGCCATTCATCCTGGCTGCAAGGCACAATAGCAAAAGGGCAAAAAGGAGAAAAGCATACCTCCTTCTCTCCCTTATATTTTATGCCAGCTACCTGCCCCTGGGTGGGTGCAGCACTCACACCACCAGTCCCAACTCTAGACAACGGACGAATCACTAACACTAGACTCAGCAACTGCCATGACTACATGAGGCTTAGACCCACTAAGACATAAACCATAACATTCCACCACTGGTAGCTCAAAGACTCATGTACATCCTCTAAGAAAAAGACATTTAGTTCATCTCTCCGAGTTGCCAAAGTCCTAACAATTTCAGCATTTCTCAAAAGTCCAAGTCCCAAGTCTCCTATGAGATTCAAAGCAAACTCTTAGCGTAACCCCCTGTACAAATGAAAATAAAGTTAAACACTTCAAACATAAAATGGTACAAAATAAACCTTAGCATTTAAAAAGGTACAGGTGGGATTCAAAGGATCAGAACCAAAACAATCCCTAAATCCAGCAGGAAAAACATTAAGTCTTGGAGTTCCACAGTTGGCATCTGAAGCAATCTGGTTGTGAGCTTCAAAAGGCTTGAGTGACTCCACTCCCATGGCACTTCCAGGGGCTTTAGCTCCCATAGCTTCTCCCTTAGGCCCACTTTGCTCACTCCTTGCAGGATTCCTTAGATGATCCATGCTCCTGGCTTTTCCAAACTTCTGGGTTCACCATTGTACCTTTGGTTTCACACTCTGCCTTCTCAGGGGCACACATGATCTCCCAGGCCTTCAGAAATCAAAGTGGAAGCCTTTTTAACCTCAGAACTTGTACATTCTGTTTGTGTTTAAAACCAGCACCATGTGGGTGCTGCCAAGTTCTGCTGCCAGCTGGAGCAGTAGCCAGGATTTGCTCTCTCTTGGCTACAGGGTTCCAGTGCCTGAATTGTTGAGCTCTCTGAACCTGATTGTGACAAAAAAATTCTTTACGTTACCACCATTCTGGAACCTGGTGCAGCTGCTGCCATTGGAACCTTATGTGGCCGCTGTTGCCATTCTGTAACAAGGCCCTCTGCAGCTTTCTCCTCCAAGCAAAATATTTTACTTTTGTATGTTTGGAGCTGCAAAGCATGGGGACCCACTGCTTCCCATGGTGCCCCCAGGTCATCTTTTATATTTCTCTGTTCTTTCTCAGCAATAGAGGTCTTAACTCTCTTTACAGTTCACCACTTTCTGGCCAACTCAAAAAGTTTTAAATCATCCTGCTGGGCTCTTTGCTTTTGATTTGCAACATAAATTTGGCTCACAGCCCTCAACAACAGCCATACCACCACCTCAACATTCCACTGCCTTGAAATTTCTTCTGTCAAATTAATCAGTTCACAGCCTTTAATCCTAGACTTAGGCAAAGTCTCTGGACATGAACAAAATGCAGACAAACTTTCTGCAAAGCCAAAACACATATCAATTGGAGTCCAACAACCAGTGCAGTCCTTCTTTCCAGCAGAAACCTCTCAATCCTTGTCTTTACTGGCAGGCTATCAGCCACCTGGTCTCCTTAGCTCTGATCAAAATCTCCCATGCAGAACAGCCTAAGCTGTTCCAGGGCTATTCTTTCAGGGAGCATCTCCAAACCTTTTCAAATTCTTCCCACAAGCCATTCCCAAAGGGTCTTGAAACTCATGATCAGGTATAGAATCAGCAATGATCCCACTCCACTGGTACCAAATTCCATCTTGGTTACTTTTCTTTCATTGCCGAGACAAAATACCTGATACCCAAAATGGAGAAAGGAAAGGTTTATTTATCTTATAGTTTTTGGAAATTTCAGTCCGTACTTAGTTGACTCCAAGGCCATGTGGCATGGCTGAGGGGCAACCATTCATGGCAACTGCAAGCTACAAGAGCAAAAGGGCAAAAGAGGGAAGAGCACGCCTCCTTCCCTCCCTTATATTGTATGCCAGCTACTTGCCCCTGGGTAAAAGCAGCACACATACTGCCAATCCCTGAACTATAAAACGAACCAATCACAAATGTTAGATTCAGCCGCCTCCATGACCATATTAGGCTTTTGGGGAACACAAACCACAACAGCAATATAGGAACTTTACAGAACAACAAACACTTAAATATGAGTATGTCTCCTGAAATTTGTTGGCTACTCAAGAATTCTGCTAAGTTTTCTTTAAATCTGAATGATCTAAAGTTTTTTTTTTACTGAATGAAATTATTTAAGTACTTCACCCACTCTAGAATCCTAACACTTTGGAATTTTTTCATTACTGGAGCAAAATGTATATGACACCTTTAAATTAAAGAAGAAAATACTAAGTTAGGCTTGTAATTTTAGTGGATTCAGTCCATGATTGGCTTGCTTCAAGGTAGAAACAGAAAGTTGTAAGGGCATAGCTGTTTAACACATGGTGACTAGGAAGCAGAGGAAGAAAAATGGAGATGAGGAGACAGTTATCCACTTCTTTGAAACAGTACCTACATTCTAAGAGCACATTTATCGCAAAAAAAAAAGAGCACATTTATCTATGAATTTATTATTAATTGAATTAACATTGAACATTGTTCTCACACAGTCAAATCACCTTCCAAAAGCTTCATCTTTGAATACATAAGTGTTCAGGAGAATCCTTTAGATCTAAACAATAACAGAGAACATAAAATATGATGTAATACAAGAACCATTACAATTTAGATTCAGAATGGACCCCAAACCCAAATCTGCATAAAAGAGGATTGGATTATGAGCGTGCTGAGTTCAATTCAGTAGATGAATGTGCTTTTAGGAGGTGGGGTCTGCCTAGTTAGAGGTGGTTGACTAGAGGAATGACCTGGAAGTATATAGTCTCTTCCTTTACTCTCTGATTCATAGCTGCCATGAGACAATGGTTGTCCTTTACTGAGGCCCTGATGTGATCTCATTTCTGCCTTGAATCAGCCAACTATGGACTGAAAACATACTCTAAATAAACTTCTCTTCTTTTACTTTTTGTTTTTATTTATTTATTTTTATTTTATGGAAAAAAGGTAAAATAAAACTCCATAGGTAAACAAGAGCAGAATAACAATAGTTAATACACTGCATATTGTTATCTTTAAAATAGTTTTTCAGAGTACAAAATATGTGCATTA
>RJWM01002261.1:0-132818 GCA_004363535.1 Dasyprocta punctata | reverse complement strand
TATTGTCTCCCTAGTGTAAGAAACTGAAAAAGTATATATGACCCAAAATCTACAATAAATAATGTGTAAGGGTAAGAAACTGCTCAAAGAGGAAAAGTAATTGAGATAGGGGAAAGGAGGAAAAAAGGAAGGGAAAAGGAAAAAGACATAAATTTGTGTATATGTATACATAAGATAGCTAAAATGACTATACTACTAAATGTATTAGTTATTGGAAAACAATAGTGGATACTTATATGATTAGATCAATTTTACATGTCTATATCTGTTAATCTAAACAACCCTTTTGAAGCAATCAATAAACAATACTACCACCATTGTCAAGTTCCTATCATCTTGTTTTGTAAACCTATAATGTTTTTGTATTGGATTTGTTGTTGTTGTTTGTTTGTCTCTTTTGCTTTTTGTGTTTCTTTTCTGTGTCTTTTTTCTCTTAAACAAAAAAATGAAAAAAATAAAATTAGGATAAAGACAAATTGTAACAAAGACTAATTTAATAAATGAGGTATTCTTGTAGATAGAGAAAAAATGTAATATCTTACTGCACAAGTGTTCAAAAATATTGCTTTAGTTTACTAATAACTGAAGCGGTAGAACTTTAACATTACTATATTTTTTATTACTGAATTTGCCTAAAATTGAAAAAAGATTATAACATCCAGTGCTTGAAAGAGAAAATAAGGTATATAGTCCTCTGACCAGATTGAGGCAGTGGACAATGAATTTTAATTAAAGAATGAAGAAGAGAAAGGAGGTAAACTAGTTGTAGAAATGAAAAGATATGAAAGAGCGTTTTTCTTTTGTAATTAAAAAATGCCTCACAACATGTTTTATTGACAAGAAGTATGATTGAAGAAATACTAGATGAAAAATAGTTAAGTATGTGGATTTGGTAATCTACTCAAGTGTATTATTGGGATATGTGATGACACACTACATTATCCATACATGGATGGAGAGAGCATTTTATTTTTCATGTACATTTCTACCAAAGTACTATAGAAGCAAAATATAACTATTTTATAGAGAGCTTTTATACTTTTTTGTCCTTATGTATCTTATATGTAAAAGATTCAGTCCTACAGATTGATAAATTCATGGTATTGAAGAATTAGAATTAGCAACTAATCCAGCTAGCATCTGAGAGAACAACGTAGATTAAATAGAAGAATTCTTCGGTATAGGGACTTCATTCTTTCTTTCCCTCTTTTGAGCAAAATGAAAACATCAATTTTTGTTGTCACTTCATTACTAGTTCATCTGGTTGCTGAGGATGTACTTTTATATTCAGCATATTTTGAGAGTTCTTGAATTTCTCAAAGTTTAGAATATGAGGTATTTGCTTAATAGAACTTTTTGTTCTCATGAATGGTAGTGAGGAGCAAAGAGGAAGTACATAACTCAGTAAATAAAGTCCTGCCTGAGACAGGGGTCAGAGAACAGCACAACACAACACAACATATCATTTTTGATGGATTCTGCCAGCCTGGGGCTTAGCTAGCTCTAACATGACATCCGCCCAACTTGCCCCTGTCCCCTCTGCCTCCTGAGAAACAATTTACCTCTCCAAAACTAACTTCTGTGTCTCCCTAGCTCCAGAAGTAAACCTTCCACTCCCATTTTACGGTTGCCAAGCCCTCTCCAATCCCAAGACTCCACAACCACCCAAGTGTTTCACCCCCAGCCCAACTCCATGAAAGCCACTCCCCAGCTCCCCGTTTCTGAGGGTCCTTGTAGTCTCTAGCATCCTTTCACACCCACAATAAGGCTTTTAAAAAATCTCTCTCTCTCTCTCAACCACGCCAAAACCCTAACAATTTTTCCTTGCAAATTTTTGTGCAAGACTCACCTGCCATTTCTGTGTTCCTGTCCCTGATGCAGTTTCAGATACACAGAGCTTTTTGAAATCTAAGCCCCTTTATTATATTGTCTTGGTTGCTAGGCCTTCAGCATGCTGTGGTTTTGATAGTAAACTGCTGACTCCTTCAGCATGATCTCCTCTTTGCTTCCAGATTTTGGCTTATTACTGCCTGTGGCACCACTGATCTGTCTCTAATCTTTATATCTGCCCCAGGACTCTGTCATCTACACCAATGTCAGGTAATATAGCACTTCTATTTGTCCCATGTAATACAGTTTTGTTTTTTATGTAAATGGAAAGATATTGCTTGCTGATTTATGTTTTATACCTAAAAGCATCATTTGGTGATATTTCCACATTGAAGGAAACTTCTATAAATTTGCGTATTTTGATTATTGGTGAAGATAAGTGTATTTTCATCTATTTATTGACTATTTGTATTTCTTTCATTGCCATGTTTTGTTATAATTACTTGCTCTTTTTATTTTAAATTTTATCTATTTATGGAATTAATTTGATCTTTGATATTTATAACTTGCTCTTTTATTATGAACTATGACACATACTCAGCCTGAGAAAAATTCATATCAAATTACTATTAAAGCAAACAACCACTCAGATCTACAAATGTTAAAATGATTAAAAATCATTCTTCCTGTTTTTTTCAGTTGTCTGAAGTTAATTCATTTCAGTTTGTTTTCTGTAATTAGAGACAGAAGTCTTTTACAGCCCCCCCTTTGGTATAGTTTTATGTATTTCTGTAGGAAAGATTATAGTTTTATTTATAGAATTTCCCAGACCTACAGAAACTACAGAGAAATATTCAATGAGTTTAACCAGTGTGATCTGTATAGTGGACAGCTAATTGTTTGCATCCATCTGAGTCTTTCTGAGAATAGTAGAAGCCTTTCCCCTTGGCCATAAATAATTTTGGTGGGAAATGAGCATACAGGATCATTTTCTTTCTAATGGGTTAAAATGCAGCCAAAAAACTGAGACAAACAAATATTGACAGAAGGAAGGGAGACTTAAAGAAGGACTAATATGTGAGTCTTTCTTTTCCAGGTTTTATTCTGAGGCCTGGTAATAATTCTGTATTTGAATTCTATGAGAACATGATATTGCTAAAGATAGTTTTCTTTGATCCTTTAAGCTAGCTCAAGATGAACGTCTGCCCCACCCGCCTACCCCAGAGACCTAGGACCTCAGCAGCAGTCTGTTGAGACCTCGGACCTTTGCCCCACCTGCGCCCCCACTTGCCCACCCCAGAGACCTATGCAGCCTGTGGATCATTGAGGGCAACACCTCCCTCTCCACCCTGTCTACTACTTGCAGAGCTCTGGTGGACTGGTGGAAGCCTCAGCAACACCTCACCCACACAGAGGACCCCAGCAGGCCTGTGACTATGTGGTGAGTTCCCCCCTCAAGTAGAGGACATCAGAGGGTCAGCAGGAGCAGCAACGAGCCCTCCCCTTCAGCTGTAGAACTTTGGAAACCTGGCAAAAGTGTGGGTGAGTCCTTCTTCCATACGGAAAACATTGGGTGGGTTGAGGAGAAGGCTGACAAGGCCTCCCCCAACCTGGAGAAATTGGAAAGGGTCTAGAAGACTCCCCGTGACACAGTAGGTCCCAACTAAGGCCCACAGTATAGCCAGGTAAATCTGGAAGCATGGAATAGCCTAAAACCACATTGACAATAGAAGCTAAGGGTTGGCTTGCAGCAATACTCCTAGGCTATTTAGCCTAGGGAGAATATAAGACTCAAAGGACCTGCAGGAGGAATCCAAGTGACTGGCCCCTTCCACTTTATTGAGGGACTCAGCAGTTGGACAAAAATCACCCATACAGTAGGACCCTAAGACATATACAGCAGTCAATAAGGACTAGTGGTATTGAAAGACCAAACTATTAACTCAAGAGGTGAAAATGACAAGACAAAAAAGCATAATGCAGTCTCAAACGTTCAGTCCATTAGGAACGAGTATTGGGGACATTGAATTAGATGACACTGAAAGTCACACCTGAAATTTCTGAAAAGATAGCAAGTGAAATAAAGAAACAAGTCCATGAAGCTATAGAGGAAATCAGATTAGAAGTAATCTCTCAGGTAAAGAAAGAAATGACAATGTTTGTAAAGGAATTACTTGGCATACCTAGAGAAGATATAGATAAAAAAGTACAAGAGCATGGGAAAATGATGGAAACCTTGAACGTGCAACTCAGGAAACAAATAGAAAGCATGAAAAAAATTCAAGGAGATAGCCAGGAAATACAAAGCTCCATTGAAAGCTGCCAAAACCATTTAAATGAAGCTGAGAATAGACTTTTGGACCTTGAAGACAGGATCGCAGCTAGCAATTATGAAAGGAAAAACTTGTTAAAATAACAAGGGAGCATGAAATAACAGTTCAACAGTTTCAAGATGATGCAAAGAGAACCAGTATAATACTGATAGGCGTCAATGAAAATGCAGGAGTCAACGCAACTGACTTAAAAAAACTATTCACAGATGTAATGGTGGAAAATTTCCCAAGCATGGGAAAAGGATCAGATAAGCAGATAAGTGAGGCATATGGAATGCCAAACAATCATAACCAAAATAAATCTACACCCAGACATATAATAATTAAGATCTCAGACTTACAGCATAAAAACAGAATACTAAAACATGTTAGAGAAAAAGACACAACTCACCTATCAAGGGAGGCCCATTAGAATCACAGCAGACTTTTCAGCACAAACCCTCAAGTTAAGATGAGCTTGAAGTGAAGTGTTTCAAGCCCTGAAAGAAAACCACTTTCAGCCCAGATTGATGTACCCTGCAAAACTTTCTTTCAAAACTGATGGAGAGATAAGATATTTGCATGACAAAGATCAACTGAAGAAATTCATGTCTACCAAGCCAACCCTAGGAAGAATACTGAAAGACACAATAGAAAGAGACAAAAATGACTATAATTCCCAGAACAACAACAGAAAAAAATGACCAGGCAAGTCAAACAATTAAATGAGTGGGAAAATCAGGAAAACAGCAACAGGAAAATAACATGACGAAGTTAAACCAGTACATATAAGTTATATCCATCAATGTAAATGGACTCAATTCACCAATTAAAAGAAATAGGCTAACAGAATGGATCAAGAAACAGGATCCAACAATATGCTGTATACAAGAAACACATCTGACTCAAAAAGAAACTCATAGTCTAAAAGTCAGAGGATGGAAAACAATATTCCATATGACAGGAACCCAGAAAAAAGTGGGCATAGCTATTCTGTTTGCAGACAGTGTAAACTTCAAATCAAAAATGATCAAAAGAGATAAAGAAGGTCATTATATACTTGTTAGGGGGAAAATTCAAGAGGAAAAGCTAACAATCATAAATATATATGCACCAAATACAGGAGCACCCTACTATATAAGACAGATACTAATGGACATGAAAAACCAAATACACAATAACACAGTTATAACAGGGGACCTTAATACCCCGTTGTCACATAGAGATAGATCAACTAGACAAAAAGTTGGCAAAGAAATAACAGAACTGAATCAAACCTGTGAACAAATGGACTTAGTAGATATTTACATAGTGTTCCACCGAACAACATCAGAATATACATTGCCGCACATGGGACAGTCTCTAAAATAGACCATAAATTAGCCCACAGAACATGCTTAAGTAAATGCAAAGGAATTGAAATTATCCCATGCATATTATCTGATCACAGTGCACTGAAATTGAAAATTAATAGTAAAAGAAACTGCAAAACCTACCTAAACACATGGAAATTAAATAACAACTTCTTGAACAACCAATGGGTTACAGACGAAATTAAAGAAGAAATTAAACAATACCTAAAATTCAATGAAAATGCAGATACAACA
This sequence comes from Dasyprocta punctata, assembly GCA_004363535.1. Taxonomy (NCBI): domain Eukaryota; kingdom Metazoa; phylum Chordata; class Mammalia; order Rodentia; family Dasyproctidae; genus Dasyprocta; species Dasyprocta punctata. The sequence continues at coordinate 127,069 of RJWM01002261.1, read as the reverse complement.
TACCAAAACTTGTGGGACACAATGAAAGCAGTCCTAAGAGGAAAATATATAGCAACAAATTGTCACATCAAGAAAACAGAATGAACACAAATAAATAACCTAATGCTACCCTCAAACTTCTAGAAAACGAAGAGCAAGTCAAACCCAAAGCTCATAGAAGAGAGGAAATTATAAAGATCAGAGCAGAAATTAATGCAATTGAGACTAAGAAAACATTACAAAGAATTAATGAATCAGAGAGCTTGTTCTTTGACAGAATAAATAGAAATGATAAACCTCTAGCCAATCTTATCAAGAAAAAGAAAGAAAAAACTCAAATTCATGCAATAAGGATTGAAAGGGAGAAATTACTACAGATCCCATGGAAATTCAGAAGATCATGAGTACCTACTTTGAAAATCTTTACTCACATAGGGTGGAAAACAAAGAGGAAATGGACAAATTCCTAGAAATGTATGAACTACCAAAGCTGAGTAAAGAAGGCATAAAAAATTTGAATAACCCAATATTAGCTACTGAAATTGAAAACGTGATTAAAAACTTACCAACAAAGAAAAGTCCAGGTCCTGATGGATTCACAGCTGAATATTACTCAGCTATAAAAAAAAGATGATCTTGAGGGTTTTATAGGTAAATGGAGGCAACTTGACACTATACTCATAAGTGAAATAAATCAGACTCACATATGTAAATATCGCATTGTCTCTCTAGTGTAAAAAATAAATAATAATTAAAAAAAACTGAAAGAGTAATAAGCTCCAAAATGTACAATAGATATTGTAATAAGGGAAAGAAAGTGCTCAAAATACATGTAACTGTATGTATGTATAAGTATGCAAGATAGATAACTATACTACTAATTCTCTGTTAGTTCATTAGAAAGAATAGTTTCTGTTGTCATTGATTGTCTGATTTTTTTATGCCTAGATTTCATAACTCAAACACCTATTTCTAAGATAACTATATGTAATATGCTAACTAGTATTGATTTCTTACTGTTTTTTTGAAATTCTGTATTACTTCTACCTTTTTTTCTGTTTTGCTTTTTTTAAAATAAAAAAATTAAAAAAAGATGAATGTCTGTACCCTGCAAAGAAAGCATCTAATAAATACAGAATTCTTGCCCAATTTTGAGATGCATTATTTTATTTCCTTCCAAAAAAGAGTGAAATTAACAGACCACTGCATAAGACACGGTGTGCAGACAAATTTGTTGATGAGATGCCAATATTCCTATTTATTTTTATATTCCAAAATTTAATAAAGTTGGGGGAAGATTAGTGGCTAGAATAAGAGGGAGAAGGGGAGGTTAAAACTTGTTATGGATGGCCAAAAACACCAGATAAAGTTTATGATAGAATTTAAAGTTTTAGTTACTGTGTTTTTCTGCTCTAGAATCTCCTATTTTTCTTGTTTCATGTTTCATACTGTCTGGTGTATGTTGGTGATCTTGTATGTTTTGTTATTCAAGTTCAAAGATGTCTTTCTTTGAGTACTTGGAGTTCAAATCTGTACCAAATGTTAGCTTACCTATTCTACTCTTTTTTTCTGTGGTCCTTAACTTAAAGAAGGGATGTTGATGTTTTGTCAGGTTTCTGTTTAGGTAGGCACTGCCCCTTACTTTAGTTGCCTTTATTCCAAGAAGCCACCAATTCTGCTGAAGATATCTTAACGACTAGGTTCAATATACTGTAGGAGTCCTTCCTCCCAGTGTGGAAAGCAGATGGAGGGTTGGTAGAGCTTGGGGTGGAAATGAGCATTGACTGCACATAGCTATGAGGGAGTTTCTAAGGTGATGTCAGTGCTCTAAAATTGCACGGTGGTCATAGTTGTACAGCTATATAAATTTAAAGAAATGCACTGATTTGCACACTTAAAACAGGCACATTTCATGACATGTGAATTATGCTATACTAAAGCTATTCATAAAAGGCACTCAGAAGGGAACAGTTAGAGAATGGAAGAAATATCAGGTAGTTTGAGGGGGAATGTAAAAACAGAGTTAGTTTATACCCTCATTTCCTGTTTGATTCTCAGGAAAGAGAACATTTCATAGTGAACCCCCCACCCCAACATAGAACAACCTTAACAGAAGAGAAATGAAGATTTTCATGTTTGGAAGGAAAGAGTGCTGAAAATTGCTTCTCTTTCTTAAATATTGCTTTAGTTGAGCCATATGGAGGGAGATCTAGAACTTCACAGGCGCTTCTTGTGGGGACTCAGAAAGTAGCTTAGTAAGAACCAGTGGTGTTGCCATAGAACGGATGGTGTTGGCTGTGCAGAGGAGGTTGACAGCATGCCCAGCTAAGTAGAGGCCAAGTGGAGAGAGCAGAGTAAAGCCAGAGTACAGGAAGCAGGACCTACAAGCTCTGAGGTGGAGAGAGCTAGGAGTGAAAGGCAACAACCAATTGCTGGATAAGATGAGAGAACAGATCACAAGCTACACGAACTGAACATTCTAGAAGCAGATGTAATAAGGACAGAAGCTGACAGACCTGGCAAGATGAAGTTGCTGTGGTATGTATCCTACACCTCCTCTCCATCTGGGTCTCACCCACTGATGGACTGGAGCCTCCAACCTTCCAAATCCCTGGGCATGTATAGGTTTTGACCTGTTCCCAGCAACTGTCTTACAAAAGAGGAAGACTTCTTTTGAGAAACAAATGACAGCCCTGAGTGTTTGAACTTTGAATTGGCTGAGTATTTTCCTGAAATGGACTTTTAAATAACAACGAACCATTTTGGATCAGAAGAGAATGATTCACCTCTTATTGGCATTTTCATGTTCTGCCCCCACCCCACCCCCAGCCATATGCCAGAATGGATGTTTGGCAGGAAGCTTGGTGATTTTGTAGAGAAATGAAGACTCTGCTTTTCAGTTTTTATATATTTGAGCTGTGATGACACATCATACCCACCCTATCATCTATGGCCTGTTAATAAACAAAACTCAAAATTTCTCTGTGTGTGTGTGTGAAATAATACACATGCGAGTATGAATAAATAAAAGGTGCTTTGTTTCTTTCAGATGAGAAAGTCTCATGGCTCTTGTGTGAAAATTTGCAGCCAGTTTTTTCTTCATTAATAGAGCACATTTCATATCTACTTAAAAGAAGTACTCAGACAGAACTGCTTAAGATGGGTGTAGATTTTTAGTAGTGTGGAGATAGTATTTCCTCCAGTTTAAGCCACATTAGCTCACTCTTGTCCTGAAAATCTCATGCTCATTTTTAACACTCTAAGTCCTCTTGCTGTGGTTGATATACTCTTTATATCTTCTCCTACTCCCCACCTAGTTCATACTTTCCTCTTTATACTGGGCCTAGCTTGAACTTGCTTCCTTGTGAATCTTTGTTCAACTACTTTAAAACCGAATACTTTTCCTCTTCCTTTGGACTGACAAAGCATGTAAATGCAGACCATTCATTTGCTCTCAGTCTTAAAAAGAAGCAGGCTGCCTAGCATGATAATTTAGCTGTATTCTATTTGTTTGTCTTAAATCTCTCCCAAGCTCTGTGAGATTAGAGCCTACAGCTTACATTTCATTATTCTCATAGTGTTTGGCCCATTGTTTGCTATCAGTCAAATTTGAGTTCTTCCACTGCTTTTACTTATTCACTATATGGCCTGGGGCAAATAATTTTAGCTATTTTTAGCCTCCATTTTCTCCTGGTGTTGAGGAGACTGGTGAGATTGGGCATTCTAAGAATTTGACTCATGAATGTATAATTTACAGCAACCCAAATATTTAATAAATGACAGGTACTAGTAGAGAAAGATTTTGAGGGGAGGGATTTTGTCTCTTTTTCCTTTTTTACTGATTCTACATTCAAAATATACTTATATCCAACTACTTATCATGATCCTCACGGCCACCAGCCTCCTCCTGATCCTGTCCTCTCTTTTCTGGACAATAGGAGCACTTCCTGACAGCTGTCTCTGACTACCCTCTTGCCAGCTTCAGTCTACCTGCCTCTCTGAGACCAGGGGCACTCTATTGAACTGAAAAGTGGTGGAATCCTGGGCAGAGTTAAAAACATTTCAGACCTCTTCTTTTCCTATACGTAAAATCTCAAGTTATTTTAAGAACTGCTTCTAAGCTGAACTCCCCGACCTCATCTCCTACTGCTTTGCCTTCAGTCAATCAACTCTGAACACACTGGTCTTCTGCTCTCAGCACCCTGCATCAGAAATCTATGACTCTTGTGACATTCATTCATTCTTTTACACCTACATCACTTCCTTTCTCATATTTTCAGGTCTCTGCTCAAATAGCACTTTATTAGAAAGATCTTTTGTTTATACTCATTGTAAATTCACCTCATCTCCCAATACCTTTTGTTCTGGTTCCTTGACTTTATTTTCATCTGTTAATTTGTTTTCTGCTTTGTGATGGTTGATCTTGGTTGTAAACTTAACTAGATTAAGAGACACTTAGAAAATTGATAACGCATCCATTTGGATGTCTCTGAGAGTATTTCCAGATACGACTGGTGTGCAGGTCAGTGAACTGAGTAGGGAAGACTTGTCCTCAGTGTGAACAGCGACACCTCACAGGCGGGGGTCTGGATGGAATTAAAAAGCAGGAGAAAGGGGAAGCACAAACAGACATAGCTGACCCTTCTTGAGTCTGTGTGTCTTTTGCTGCTGCTCTCACTCACAGACATCAGATGTTAGATTAATCCTCTTTTGGACCTGAATTTGTGCCAGCAAGTCTTCTGGGAGCTTCTGGTCATTCAGACATTTGTCTTTCTTATTCTGGGGCTTTCAGCTTCTTGGCCCAGCAGCTACTGTATTCTCTGGGTCTCCCATATGTAGTTGGCCATTATGGAGCTAATCAGTCTCTCTGTGAGGCAAACTAATAAATACATTACTCATAATTGTATATATTCTACAGGTTCTCTTTCTCTGGAGAACCCTGACTAATACAGCTTTCCTTCATTGGAAGATAAACTCTATGAAGATAGTCTTAGTCTGCTCACTTTTCAGTTTCCTATGCTTAAAAAAGTACTTACCATAGTGCATAAAAATGAACATGAGTGAAAAATAATTAATGGCTGGTACTGTAAATTGAATTATTAAATAATGGCTATATGTTGAAGAGTTATCTAACCGGTAACAATGGAAATGAGGAACTATTTCAATGCATAAACTTATGTGATACTTCCACCAGTTTTATCACATGTTGCAACTGAATAAATTCTAATAGTCTATGAATTTAAACAATGTCAGAGTGACTGCATTCACCGTATACTGTGTAATGCATTTTTTTGATGATTATGTTGGCATTACCATTCACCATATGGTGATCATAATGTTTCCATTTAGAGCACAGATACTGCTGCCACAGTTATTGGAATCCATTACTAGTAACATTGCCAGTTTATGAGATAAAATATTTTACTATAAATATATTTTATAAATGTTGCAGATTAAACATGCAATATTTGGAATATAAAGACTGTCATCAGGGTCACCATATATAGATAGCACTGCACAACTTCAGAGCGCAACTCTCACTGTAATGAGGACTTAGTACTATGTTCTACACTACTCAAAGTCAGCACTAAAACTCAGATGGGCTTGATGGAGAACACCACCTTAACATCTGAGCCAGTGTAGTAATCCATCCTCTTGATATCTCTTCTTAGAAACTATTGAAGTTTTGAAAGCTAACTGTGCACTGGAGAAAGAGAAAGAACAGTCATTGTTTATCTGAAATTCAAATTTAACTAGTCATTTCCATTTTGTCTGGCAATGATAATTGCTAGCATGACTTTCCTTTCTATTTATTTCATGGTTCTGAATGTTTCCTGTATTTTCCAAATTCAAGTCAAATGACTTGCCTGGGCACCTTGAGTTGTGCTTTGCTATTGATCCATTTCACCACTAGAGGGATTATTTTGCTTTCAGTTTTGGCAATCTGTAGTAAGTAAAGTCAAAGGGTAAGAATGATTAAGTTAAAAAGTCCCTACTTTCCCCCTGATTCCGATAAAACAGAGACTAGAGCACATATAGTTCATTAGAACTTCACCCTATGAGGGAGCTTTGAATAAAGAGCTGCTCTCTACAGGGAAATTTGTCATTTGTCTCAACCATCTATTAACATGCCACCATGCAGCAGCAGATGGCCTGGTGTGAAGTATGCCCACAGCGTTCTGTTTATGGGGGAAACCTACGCCAAGGGCTGCATTTGTTTCTCTTTTCTAATTGCCCATTTGGTGGAGATATTTTTGGAATTTCCTGTGGTGAGCATTACTAGGTTGAGGATTTAATTTGAAACCTCAGTGCCGTGTGTGGGACATTTAGCATTTAAACTTTTAGCTTTACATGATTTTAGGCTTTGTGTATTGTTATACCAAGATCTGAATAAAATAATTTTGGCCATGAATGAAGAGTCCAGAGGTTACTTTCTAGTTTGTAGAAAAACAGTGATTTTTTTTCTGCTGAAGAATGTGCAAACCTGTAGTTTTCTCTGATGAACTTTTTAGCTTTACTATTCCTTAGTTAGTAGATTGCATTTATGATCTGATTTTAATCCTAGGCCAAACCATTGAAGTGTGCATGAGTTCTTTTATCTGACAAGGTATTGCATTTTATCCCAAATGTATCGTAAGTAGGCTACTGAATTTAAAGGCCATTTGACTCAGTTAGCAGAGTTGAAAGTCTCTTATGTGCTGCTTTTTAGTTCTTTTATTTGTCCTATTAACTATTCCTCTTTTTGCTTTTCTAAAGATAAGTTGAACTCTGTGAGGAAATTGCATTCTTAGGATTATTAGACTGAAGTGAAGGGCAAACATTTATAAAGAGAGTAAATATTAAAAGAACAGACAGTGTGGAGTAGAGCTTAGATTAAATAGTATTTGGTTTGCTTTGTTCTCTTACCTTTCAAGTTCTGCTTACTCAGAGGCGCCTTATGAAACAGAAACATCCATTATTGTGTATACAATGGTTTAGTAAGAAAGCAAATGCGTGTCTTGGTGAATATCAAGTGCTCAGTGTTTGTATTCTCCAGGCTATTTTTTCCCAGTTCAAATAACAATAATAATAGTAAATGGTAAGAATTGTAATGTTCAAGCACTTTCTATGTTCTAGGCATTTTTATATGACGTATATAACATTTAACTTACCTTTGTTCATGGAAAGTTTCAATTGGATTGATGACCCTTTGTCATAGTGTGGTTGGATGACCCCCACTTAAGCCTCAAGTAATCATGGATGGGGCTGAGTCCAGCGTTGGTGATTGGTTTGTTTTCTGGTGCTGGGATTGGTCGTGTAAATTCAGTACCTGTCTAGGGGTGGAGCCAGCATACAGTGTAAGGGCGGAAAAAAGGCGTACCTTTTCTCTTTCGCTGGTTCACACCTTGCTGTTTTGTAGCCACCATAAATGGCTGCCCCCCACCCCCCGCCACACCACACTGCCTTGGAGCCAGCTGAGTATAGACTAAAACCTCCTATACTGTAAGAGATAAACGTTTCCTCCCGTAATTTGGGGCGTTAGGTATTTTGTCTAAGCAATGAGAGAAAAGTAACTAGAGCCTGGCGTGGTGGTGCACGCCTCTAATCCCAGCACTTGGGAGACTGAGGTAGGTGGAGCGTTGTGAATTCAAGGCCAGCTTGTGCAACAACATGAGCGCAAGGCTGGCCTGAACTATGTAGTGCAACCCTATCTCAAAAAACTAGGAGTTTGTCTCAGTGGCTTAAGAGCCTGCCTGGCAGGCACGAGGTTGTGAGTTTGATCCCCTGTGCCATTAAAAAAAAAAAGTAACTAAGACACCCTTCAATGGTCATCTTGTTTATCTCTGAGTCCTTAGTATAGTGACTGAGTCATTAGATAGCCTTAGTAGGTGGACAATAAATAAATGAGTGAGAAATACTTAAAATGTTAGAGGGGAATAATATTTGCTGGGTCATTCATAATTTTAGATCATATTTTAATGCTATTTATATTTATTTTACTTGTAAAATAAAATATTGATAGATACCAATGATATATGCACAAAGAAAGCATGATGTAATGACTAATTATGATTCACTATCCAAATAGATCTGACGTCATTACCAATAACTCTTACTTACCTATGTGTTTCTCCCTTTATCTATGCCCTTGTTTTCCCCATCATAGAGTAATGACTGTTATGAAAATTCTGCTTATCATTCCAGCACTTTTATTCTTCATATTTATATTTTATACTTATGTTCTCCAAGAAGATATACTGTTTACCATCACTGGTTTTTAAGCCTTATAAAATATAGATCAAGCTCTATGAAGTCTGCAGAAATGTATTTTTTTAACCTGAAATTATGCTCCTAAAATTCATATGCTGCTGTGTGTAATTGTTGCCATTATATGCTATCCCCCCTGTGAAAATAAACCACAATTTATTTATTTTTTTCTTCTGTCAGTGGATTTTTGCAACTTGACTTTCTATGTTTTTACCTTCATGAATGATGTTGTTGCCAACATTCTTAGATGTATCTTGAAGAAGTGTGGTAGAATTTCCTTTAGACATACCCCTATAATTAGAATTGCTAAAATGAAGGCTTGTGATTATCTAACATTACAAGATAAAGCCAAATGATTTAAAGAAGCTATTGCCTTATTTTCTTGGGTAAACCAGAATTGAGAATCCAAAGTTAATCTGATTTAAACTGATTGCCTTGTTTTCTATTCAGTATGATGTCCCAGGACTATATATCTTGATAAAGAGGAAAGTTTCAATTAAGAAAACATATTGCTAATCAGAACTGAGTGTTCCTAAAGAGAGTCTCAAGTCTACAAAGAATTTTGAGGGGAAAGGTCTTTGAGTAAAGCTCAAATATCTAAACCCTGTGGTGGTTGCAAAATCACAGGATTTTATAATTGGAATGGTCCCAAGGACTTTTTAATTCCCAAGAGAAACTCCTCATCAAAATCCCCTTGAGAGAGAAGCATTATTCTGAGAAAATAAAGTGGGGAGCAGTTTTCACACCCCTTCTGCTGATGTGGAGAACATCTCATTACTGGTGAACAGAATGTGTAGCTAGTTAAGTGTTAAACCCTAACTTTATCTCACACGGTATGAAAAAATTAACTCATGATTGATTATAGGCCAAATATAAGAGTGAAACTGCTATAGGAAAACACACAAGAAGCTTTTTGTGATCTTGTAATAAGTAAAGATGTCTTATATGTAACAATAAAACATGATACATGGAAGTGAACAATTGGTAAATTGGATATTATCAAATTCAAAACCTTATGATCTTTGAAAGACATTATCAATAAAATTAACAAGCAACAACAATAATAATCAACAAACCAAAAAAACCCCAGATCAAAAATCAAGAAGCCCAGAACTCTGTATGTTTAGAAATGATGTAGTTGTTAAAGGATTTTATATATAAAGAACCTAAGCAATTGAGTAATAAGATGAACAACTTAATAAAATCAATTAAATTTCTTTGCAAGTTAGCTAAAGATTTAAGCATATTCTACAAAGAAGATATGTAAATGACTCACAAATTTGTGAAAAGATGTTTAATACCATCAGTGATTGCAACCTAAGATCATAATGAGCTATAACTTCATAACTGCTAGTGGAGCTACAATCAAAATCATAAAACCTTTAACTAAAACCTGTATAGAATACAGGGGAATGTAATATGATAGCCTCTTTTGAAAACAATGGTTATTTTTAAACAAGCTAAATATAGCTTTACTACATGACTTAGCGATTCTACTCTAGCTATCTGCATGAAAGAAATGAAAACACATGTCCACCAAATAATTATATATCAATGTTTGTACCAGTATGCTTCATCATAATCCACTGAAAATGCTCAAATGTCCATCAACTAATGAGTTGAATATATTATATCTATATAGTAGCATGTTATTTATCTACTTAGGAACAGGCTACCAATACATTCTACCATATACAGAAATCTCAAAAGTATTACACTGAATGAAAAATGACACAAAAGATTATATATTGCAGTTTTATTTACATGAATTTTAAAAAATTTCCACCTATAGACACAGAAAACAAATTTGTAGTTACCTAAGAGAGGCAATGATGAGAGGATTAATTGTAAACAAGTATAAAGGAATTTTGGAGTGGGGTGGTGGGTAATGAATTGTTCTGAAAGTGCATTAAAGTGTACCTGGCACAATTTTATAAATTTATCAAAAATTATAGAACTCCCCTTTGGAATGGGTGAGTTTTACAGTATAGAAATTACATCTCAATAAATATGTTAAAACAGAAACCACTGCAATGAAATAGATTTTGAAAGACAGATATATTTTTATAGTAAAAGCTATTGCAAATATGATAAAGCATGGATCAGATGAAAGGACTGAGCAGTACGTATGTCAAGCTGGGCCAACCACATCATTGGTTGGAAACTCTGAGAGAAGCCAGTTAAAAATTCTTATTTTATAAATTAAGAAATTACATTTTATTTTCATATTAGTCTGAAATGAACTCTTTATTCCAAAATTGATCAATTTTGATATTCCAATAGTTTTAATGCCCATAGTTTCAGAATGAATTATATGGCTTTTTGAGTACAGTGGATCCTCAAGTTACGAATGAACTCACACATGAGTGACTGGGGTTATGACTGGAGTTTTAGGTTTAACTTATGACCAAAGTCTTGAGTTACAACCCAAATGCTGGCTACTTGTGCATTTATAAGCAAAGATTTATGAAAGTGTATATAAGCATAGGTAAGTGTAAGTGTCAGTCTGAGCCCAGATGTGTGTCTTTGTGGATGTGGTTTTGGTCGGTGCTTTATATAATCTATGATTGCTGCAATCAAAATGGCCCCCAAAAAGCTAGAAAAGAAGCCAAGGAAAGAAGGGAAGCAAAAGAAAGCAATCACAATTGAGAACAAGAAGATAATCATGGAAAAATATGAGAGTGGTGTTCCTATGACCAATCTTGCTAATATGTACAGCATGTCAAAATTCACCATCTTGATAATCTTACAGAGAAAGGATTTGTATAAGGAAGCAAGTGTTGCTAAAGGTGTTACTCAAATTAGCAAGTCATGATCAACTGTGTTAGACAGGTAGACAGGCTATAATTAGTTTAGATAAACAAAAAGCAGGTGCTCATTAGAGCCTGAGTCTATAATTTGTGAAAAAGTTAGGACTATAAATGTAGATCTTATAAAAGATAATCCATCAAGTGATAATGGTGAAACATTTTGTGCCAGGAAGGGATGGTTTCACAATTTTAAAGTGAGAACTGGGGTTCGTAGTATAAGTAGGCATAGTGAAGCATGCCTTGCTGATAAAGGTTCCACTGAAAATAATATACACTCCTTCAAAACAATGACATAGAGAAATGGCTGTTACTCTCATCACGTTTTCAATTGTGATGAAACTGGCCTTTTCTGGAAGAAAATACCCAGGAGAACATACATTACCCAGGAAGAGAAGAATATACCAGGTCACAAGCCTATGGAGGATAGGCTAACTTTACTGTTATGTGCCAATACAAGTGGTTACCTCAAGATAGAGCCTATCTTAGTTTGTCACTCTGAGAGCCCTAGAGTGTTCAGAAAGCATAGTCATGGAGAATAGGCTAGGAATCATGTGGAGCTGTAATGCAAAATCTTGGGCCACAAGAGTACTTCTTTTGAGTGAATCAGGGAGGTTTTCTCTTCTACTGTTAAGAAATATCTAGAGGACAAAGGTTTGCCACTCATGGGTCTCCTCACTAAGGACAATCCTCCTGCTCACCCACCAGATTTGGAATAATTGCCTGAAGAATTTCCATGGTTCTCAGTTAAGTTCCTCCTGCCTAATACAACTCCTCTACCGTAGCGTATGGACCTGCAGGTTATTGCTAATTTTGGAAAGATATTCAATGGAGTGCTTCCAGATGGCCTCAGCTAGATTTAACCCTTAAAGTGTTCTGGAAGGAGCGCTCCAACATCTTTTCCTGTGTGGAGTTAACTCAGAAATCCTGGGCCAGCATCTCTCTAAGGACACTAAGATCTGCTTAGAAGAAAGTGTGGCTTAAAATAATACAGGAGAGACTCTGAAGGCTGTGTAGAGGTGCTGGATCCTGCAGTTGATGACATTGCAGAGTCCATAGGTTTGCAGGTAGTGGTGATATTGAGTGACTGGTGGAGGAACACTCAGAGGAACTGTCTACAGAGGAACTTCAGCAACTTCTGGCTGAGCAACAGAGAATGGCAGCGGAGGAGCTTTTTGAAGAAGAGGGGGAGTTATCAACAATCAGTACAGCAAAGTTCTTCTGAAATAAAGGAAATCCTGAAAAAATGGACAGACGTATAAACATTTGTAGAGAAGACCCACCCAGAAAAGGCCAATCATTGCATTCACTTAATGATAATGACATATCATACTACAGAACAGTGTTAAAGAAAAGACAGAGACAGACAACCTTAGACCAGTTTTTAGTTCTGAAAAGAATTGTGAGTCACCAGCAGATCCTAGTGGCCTGCAGACTCTCCCAAGGACACCAGAGAGCCCTGTTCCTGATGTTCTTTTGGAAGGGGACTCTTCTTCAAAACAGTAACTACCTTTCATTTCATCTTCCCTTTCTGCAAGCCAAGGATGCCAATTTGAATGGTGAACACAGTATGAAATTGTTGTTTCTAGTAAACTAGGCACATTTTATAACTTTTTGGTAAATATACTAAGAAAATTATTAGTGCTACAAATTATGCACAGTATAGAACCCTGTTTAATTAGGAAAAGGTTAGTTAATGGGTGCTTTGGGAGGCTTAGAACACATTATTGGGATTTCCATTATCTTATGAAAAAGATAGTCTTGACTTACAACTAATTTGAGTTACAATCAGCCTTCACAAATGAATTGAGTTTGTAAGTCAAGGGTCCACTGTAAGCTTTAGAAGATTGTGTACACCAGCATACATTTTAACAATCTTTTAAAAAAAATGTGTGGAAAACAGAAAGTTTATTTCCATATCTTACTGGGATCAAGTCTTTGAAAATGTCAAAATTTAGAAAGGATAGTGGATGAGGTAGAGGAAAAGTATGCTATCAGCAAAAAATTCCTTATGCCAGAATCTTCAGGGAAATGTAGGACTAAACAGCTTGAGAGCTGCAGTTGTCGGACTCTGGCTTATTCAACAGAAGCTAGGAAGAAATCAAGCACTCCTTAGCAGAAGATGGAGGGAAAAAGGAAACATTCTATGTTATTCAGTAGTACCTGGGATTCCACCTATGATCAATAGGGCTGATTTTCCTTTCCAGCATGCCTCTACACATCCTAAAGTGACTCTGGAAAAGATGTTTCTAATTGGGCATCCCAAAGGGATGCACTTCTGAGGAAGTCAACCTGAAAAAAGTAATTTGATATTAATTGAATATTATTATGGTTCATATAATAATGATTCCTTTTCAGTAATAGTTTTCTTCATCATTTCAGCTATCTATCTATCCTATCATATCTATCATATCAGCTATCTATCATATCCTCTAAAGGAAATAATTTGACTGATATATATGGCTCTCTCTGTATTGGTATTATCAGACAGTTGTTGAATCCTTTTTCAACCCTAATGTTAATGGTTTTTGGGGTGCTGAAGTTCCTTTTTTTTTTTTTTGAGACAAGATCTTGCTATACAGTTCAAAAACACAAACAAACAAACAAATAAACAGCACTGGCCTTGAATTCACTATGTAGCCCAGGCTGGCCTTGAACTTGTGGCAATCGTCCTTCCTCAGCCTCTCAAATATTGGGATTATGGGCATGCACTACCATGCCTGGCGTGGAGTTTCCTTCTAAAGATGGTTTCTAGGTTCTTTCTGTGAGAGAAATTTTTTTTGCACCAGGAATCAAACTCATGACCTTGCACTTGCCAGGCAGGCACTTATGCCATTGGAACTATGTCCCCAGCCCTTCTAGGTTCTTTCTGTCCTGCAAAAATAATTGCTCTAAACATGTGCAAAAGGTAGCAAAGTTTTACACTCTACAGCATGAGAGTGAACTACAATGAAAAAACACCATGAAAATACTTTTAAAAATTGATATACTGTTTTTTGATTTACAAAGTATAGTGAAATGTATCATTTTTCTGTCTTGAAAACAGTCTTCAGAAATTTTAAGTCATTTTGCTGGAAACCAGGATAAGGTCTCCAGATTTTTGACTTTCCTTAGTACTCTTGTCACATTATCCTGACTCAAGTAGAACCCGGCTTCCTTTTTCACATCCAGCTGCTATATTATCTTTTTAAAAAAGTTGAAAGCAATAAAACAGTATGCTACTAAGAAATATGTAAACGATACAATATGTTTTACAATATTCAGGCCTGTGTTGAACTTGAGTGGGGGGGGCAGAGGAGCAGGTAAACACCAGTGCCCTGCTGAGCCATGCAGCTGTCACATCACTAAACGCATGAACAAGCACATGGGTGCATCAGTGAAAACAAGCTAGAGTTCCTTTCCAAAAAATGTTAAGATGTATAAAATATTCTAAAAGTTATAATCTTAGATTTTCAAGTTTATAGATGCATCTATTATCTCACATGGGATCTCAAATCATGCTAAAGTATAGGCAAATTATGTACCATAACCCAAGTTTTCTTCAAAGCATTCAAAATACTGATGGGTAACTGGAATTCTGGTTTGGTGATTTCACCAAAGTAACACAAGCAAGAAATAAGTAATATATCTCAACTCTCACTTTGGACACTCAGGTTCTTTCCATGGTGACTACCATCTTTCCAAATAGAGAAGAAAAGAGATAATTAAAAAGATACCTATTATATAAAGACACATTTTATGTAGTAGAGTATTACTCAGCAATACAGAAGGATAAAGTTGAGCTATTTAGTTAAATGAATGGACCTTGAGACCATACTTGTAAGTGAAATAAATAGGAAACGTGTAAATACTGCATTATCTCTCTGGTGTGAGAAACTGAAAGTGTAAATAAGAACCAAAATGTACAATAGATATTGTGAATAGGAAGAAACTGTTAAAAAAGAAAAGGGAACTAGGCAGGTGGAAGGGTAAAGGAAGGACGGGAAAAGAAAAAAATTATAAAAAAAGATAAAATGGAAACGGCTTTGTGAACGGGGAGGAGAAAGGGGTTTGAATGGAGGGGCCGGAAATGGGAAAAAAAGGAATCAAGGTATATTATGTGCAGGCACAAATTCCCTATACTGATTGTGATCATTATGCATATTTACATTATACCAATAAACTTAATTAAATAAAAAAAGAATAAAAGTATTAAGGGCTAAGATGAAATACATACTTTATTTTGTGCTATTGAGGATTGAACCTAGGGCCTTGGCATGGAGCTACTTTCTCAGCCCCTTTGGAAAAATTTTAATTTTTGAGACAGTCAATAAAGTGTTCAAACTGGGCTAGAACTTGGCAACCCTCCTGCCTTCACCTCCTTGAGTACTGGGATTACAGGCATTTAAAGCCACCTGACTTGAAATGCAGATCATTTTATAACTCCTTGCATGTACTGTTTTCATTAATCCCTACTTGAAGGGTTTGGGTAATCTGAACTTACTAAAATGTTTGGAATTGATTGTATGTGACTTTGTGTTCCTTTGCCTCTTTGGTTTCAAATCTAAATTTAGTTTTGAATATAATTTCTAATCAGCCGGCTGACTGACTTCTTTTTGATTGGCTTTTTACATAAATATTACTTGGCTGTAGAAATATTTGAAGTATTTTTTCCAGGACATTTCAACTAGTTTAGGGTAGATGTTTTAATTCTCTATTGCTGTGAATGTGCAATTCAGCAAGATGTAAAGGTCTTAAAAACAAATCAAAGATTTTAATTACAAATCTCTGTAGCCAGAGGACCTGTGGACAGAGGGGTCACATATGGAAACACAACTTCCTTGTCAAGATTAGATATTAATTGTTAATTTATGGAAAATGTTCCTGCACATTCTGCAATTGTTCAGAATTTTAGTGGTTTTATTCATCCTAGGGTTGGGTTGAGTGGTGAATAAATTATGAAAGAGATCTTTTTCTTGGCAAGTTATGACTAGAAGATTTTTTTCTAGGGTACTAAAGCAATTCAGTGTGAGGTCTAGATTTGGAGTTCAGCTGTATTAAATTCTTTAACAATAAAATATCTTCAGATCAAATTTAACTCAAAAGAGGAGATGAGTTTTAAAATCATAATAATGATTTTAAATACTGAATATATGAATGTATTATTTTTATTCATGTTTATAAATGTGAGTTTCTGCTTATCTCCTCTGTAAAAATTAGAGCTATGGTAAATTTATACCTTCCTTCTCTATGCTATCCACAAAAACTTATTTTAAATTGTACTTTTAAATTGTCCAGTATATTAATTACATAGTGTAAGGGATGGAGATATTTTGTTTTTCTGCTGTTTTACATTTAATGATTACTTCATACATTTTTATTTAAAGATAATAGAATTGTTATGGAAAGTTCAAATAATTCTGAACCCATTTTGTAGACAAAGCTTGTTTACAATTCAGGAAATTAAAGTTAAGAGGTTAAAACATGCGTGCAAAAGTAGGACTATAATGCAGATCACAAGACCCCATAATCTATGTTTTCTAAACTGCACTATAATGCAGATTAAACATAAAACTTTAACAATGACCAGAGCGTATTTATGGTCCTTTATCAGTATTTAGAGATGATTAAGGGTAAAAATTTGATTAGTAGGACTCATAACAACAACAACAAGAATAACAACAAAGCCTCATACATTTTAAACATTTTATTTTAAATTAAAACCCAAACTGCTGTTTTGACTAATGCTTTTATGTAGGGTTCAGGCATTTTTCTTGGTACGTGCCCATTGGTTGGGTTGCCTATCAAAATTATTACTTTGCATAAACTTCTAGCACAACATTTACTCTTTCCATTGCCAGTTTCTTTAAATTACTGGAGAATTTAAATATGCAATGTAATCTGAATGCAATATCTTTCTAGATTTATCATTCCCCCTCCCCATTCAAAAACATTCTTTAGCCCCACACATATTTATTCTTTCTTTCTTCCTCTCTCCTTCCCTTCTTTTCGTTCTCTTGCCCCTCTTTTTTCTGTTTCTTGACTCTTCTTTTTATTTCTCTTTCTTGGCTCTTTCTTTTTAACTAGCTGAACTTCATGGAGTCTTCAAAACCTTCAGCTTAGTTCCTAGAAACAACAAATGTCTTTGTTTCACTATTCCTGTTTCATTTGTTTACATGTTCATTAATTAAGTTGCAAAATAACAATAATAAATGCAACTGACATAAACAGGCACGGCAAACACTATATAGCTGTGGGAGCACTGGTGCTGCAGAATCTTAGAGAATGAATCCTCAGCATGGGTGGGAACAGGGGATGTTTGGAGAAGGGTAGGAAGGCCAGTACGAGGGCCTTTACTCAGTGTTATAATGACAGTGTCCCCATGACGACTCAAATAGCTTTAAAAAAGCTTCTGATGGTAGAAATATGTCTTTGAAAAGATTAAAGAAAAGTAAATATGTTACTCTGAGAATACATCATCATTAATAATTTGAGATAGTTCCTTTTAATCTTGTGGTCATAAGCATTTTTTTATAGACTTGCAATCATATTGGACATGTAGTTTACCATTACCACTTTTGAATACCTATTATATGCTGAGTATTTCCCACATTAAAGTTCTTTCAAAATGAATATTTTTCATGATTTACAGGAGCATATTTTATGAATTCATTAAAAGTATTTATTAGATGGCCTGTTACTCTATGTTTAATTATTTCTAAGCCTTTTCTACACTTTCAAAGAAGTAGTATTTGAGAGTGAATGAAAGCATGAACTTTATAGTTAGCACCTATTATAGAACTTAACACATAGCAACCACCTAAAAATATTAGCAATAACTATCGACGGTGTAAGTCATCTTCCCCATTGTTAAGTTTTAAAGAAATTTCTTGCTCTTTCTGTGTGTTTATACAGCATTCCCAGCCATATATATCAGGTAGTGACTGGATTTGTATTGTTATAAATATATTTGATAGGAAATAATGTTAGACGTACTGCATGGAGTCTTGTCATCAGAAACATGATTTAATTTTTCATCTAAATAGGTCTTGTTTTAGGTCTTTCTATGAATTTCTGTGGTTCCTTTAGTGTAGGCAATGTATATTTCTTCTTAAGTTTACTTCTGGTATCTACATTTTTGTGATTATTATGAAGAAATACTTTACTGTTACATTCTGACTTGCTAAATTGTAAGCTGTTGCATTTTGTTCTTAGTTTTAATAGTTTATTAATTGTAGTTTTTAAAGTTTTTTTAAAAGCAATTGTTCAGTTTAGTTAAAAGTGGGCTAATAAAAAGTACAAGAACAGAAGAAAGAAACATTCAAGCCAAGAAAATTTAATAGATAACATCTTATACTACCCTATGTATACTGAATCCAATTTCTTCATTCGTACTTCAGTTAAAGGTCTGTACATTTTTATAATCACCTGGATGCTTAAGCTACATTGTACCTGGTTACTGATAACTCATAACAATGAATTTCAATACTAACAAACCAGTGATATTTCTTTTTTTCTTTCTTTCACACTTTTTTTTTTCAGACAAGGTCTTGCTATGTAGTTAAGGCTGGTTTTAAACTCACTATGTAGCTCAGGCTATCCTCAAACTTGCAGCAATCCTCTTGCCTCAGCCTCCCGAGTGTTGGGATTACAGGTATGTACTACCAAGCCCAGTGATATCTCATTTATAATATATAAATCTTTAGCCCTTAAATAAAAAATTCTATTTATATAGTTATATTTTTAAAATATACAAGTTTAAAAATGTTAATTCTAGTACTTAAGCTGATGTGACCACTGTATAATGAGGTAGCCATATGCTTTCTTTCACCTACTGGTGCAACTAAATGTGAATATTAGAGGTTAAAGAACACCAGAAGATGCTCAGAGGGATGGAAGAACTTAGATACAGGGTGAGATGATAATAAAACTGGGGTTGGAAGGGAATGGGGTTGCAGTTCAATGGTAGAATATTTGTCTACCCTGCAAGAAGAAGGACTTGGGTTCAATTTCTAGTACTGAAAACAAAACAAGACAAAAAATCCCCCAAAACTAGGGTTTAGTAATTGACTAGATTTATTTGTACTTGAGAGGAAAAAAAGGAAAAAGCAGGCAGAAATTAGTTACAGATCTCCAAGTGGGAAAATAAGGATGCTTATCAATCTTGTGAACTTGGCGTTCTCTTTCACCCTTCCTGGTTTATGAATTCAAATCTAGATCTTTTATCCATTTTGACTTGATTTTAGCTCAGGCTCAGAGATAGAGATCTAGTATCATTCTTCAGTATGTTTATAACCAGCTTTCCCAGCACCATTTGTTAAACAGGGTGTCTTTACTTCAGCATACCCCTTTGACCACTTTTGTGGATGATTAGGTGGCTCAAGGCACACAGGATTGTTTCTGTGTCTTATGTTCTATTTCAGTGTTCTACATTGTTTACTTATGTGCCAGTACCATGCTGTTTTTGCTACTATATCTTTGTAGTATAGCTTGAAATTTGGGATTGTGCTGCCTCTTGCTTTTAGTTTTTTGCTCAAGATTGCTTTGGTTACTATGGGCACCTTCTAGTTCCTTATAAATTTTAAGTTATTTTTCTAGTTCCATAAAGAATGTTGTTGGTATTTTGATAGAAATAGCATTAAATCTATATATCACTTTTGATAATGTGGTCTTGTTAACAGTATGACAAGAACAGTATCTTTTCAGACAAATAGAATGACAAGAATAGTACCTTTTCAGACAAATTTCTTTAGGCTTATCTTTAACTGCTATAAGCATGGAAACTTTAAAAATCTCTGTATAAAGTGATAAATAATGTCAATGATTAAATCTCATGATAATTCTCATCAATTTATTGAAATAATTTGATGCTTACATCTTAATAAGAACCTTATTAGTTTTTCAGATATGTGTGAAAGATGTATGTCATACTGTTTAAATTATTATTTAATTTTTCACTGTTTTAATATAAATATGCACAATAATATTAAATAATAAGCAAAAACTTTTAAACAATTTCTTGTAGAGAGCCACCTTTCATGTTTACAATAAAATATTCAAATTCTTCTTCATTGTCATTGCATAGGTTAAGAGACTATTCCTAATTGTACTAATAACACTAGATAATGTTGGAGACTTCCACTAAGATATTTGGTGGCTCAGTATGCTCAAAGAATAATAAAATGAATTTCTAAATTATTAGTGCTGCTTTTATGAATCTGGCTAAATAACTATATTGTTAAATGTTGACACTCTAATTTTCTATTGTAAAGGTATTGGAGAATTTTGGGTTTTACATATGTTGTTTTCAAAGCCTCTTGTGTATACATTTTTGGTAATTTTGAAAATAGCATTACCACGATAAGTTTTTTATTCTTTGAAAAAAATGCAACATTTGTAAGTAGTAAAGCTTTATTATTATACAAAATATGTTTATTCTATGACAGTTAAATGAGTCAAACTTATTTTAAATTACTTTTGACAACTTTTACCAAATGATTGATTCTTCTTGAAATACTGTCATTGCTCAGTGGCATAGAAAAAGATATTTTATTTAATTTGTTCCTTGTTGCCCTAACAACTTCTCTTAAAGCTGGTATGATGATTTTTTCTACAAAATTGTATGGTTTACCACATTTTGCAACCACTTGATCTAAAACAGTGTAAGACTTCTCATATCTATGACATTCTAATCTCTAAAATCCATTTATGCCTTTTCAACTTTTGTGATATGCAGAAAACACTGCACACATTTCCAAAATGGCCCTTTAAGAGGTAGCATCATTTCCTTGGAGAATTGTTGGGCAATAGTAACCTCGTCACAGCATTTTTAAAATATTGAGATTGTTTTCAGTCTCCAACTCTTCTAAAGGCTACTGATTTATTTCCTTAAAAGGTAGTCAATTCACTGTTCCAGGATTTTACTTTAAGCAAGTCCTGTCATGGAGTGAACACAAGACTTTCCATATCACCAAGTGCAGAGCAGAAGGAAGACAGTTGAAGTGTAGCGCTTTCTAGTTATATTCTTATCCTTGCTAGAGCATTACTATTTGGTTGTTCTGACTTAGGCTATTATTCACGGTCTAGAAAGTCAGACAAATAAATGAATTTACTCAAACAACGTCTTCCAGGCCTGTGCTTTGGCTTCCTATTTTCTTTTAGAGAGATTTAAAATCTTACTTCCTGTCCTTCCTCAACGTGTGAAACCACAGACTTGCTCTCACAGAATCGAAGAGGTATTACTTTCCCATGGTAGCAGTACGAAATAGAAGTCTGCTTTTCAAACTGTTCTTTCCTCTCATCTTCTAAATGTCATGTTACCAACCTCCTTTTCAGCTCTCAGTCTTACTTATCCACATGCATGACATTATCAACCACCAGCACCTCGAAGATTCCTGTGTGGATAGATCAAGCTCACACTCCTCATTTCTGCTCAAGAGATGTTTACCTGTTGTTCACCTGGATAACTGAGGGATATGTGTTCCAAACAAAACTCTCTTCCGTTTTGCTGATTTTTTTTTTTTTTTTTTTTTTTTTTTTTTTTTTTTTTTTTTTTTTTTTTTTTTTTTTTTTTTTTTTTTTTTGCGGCACCGGGGATCGAACTCACTGTTTCACGCCTGCCAGACAGGCGCTTACGCCACTGAGCCAAACTCCCGACCCTAGGTTTTTCGAGGCAGGGTTGCACTATGTAGCTCAGGCCAGCCTTGCGCTCGCATTGTAACCCAAGCGAGTCTCGAACTCACAACGCTCCGCCTACCTCAGCCTCCCGAGTGCTGGGATGAAAGGCGTGCGCCACCACGCCCGGCTTTGCTGAATTATTTCACCATTCATTCAGTCATCTAAACCCAAGCTTTACAAATTATATGGATATTCTTAAATTCACAGTCTACCTCCATTTAATTAGTGAACCCTGTCAGAAGTTTCTCATAGTTGCCTCGCTTTCTCCAACATAAATCTCAGTGCCCCAGGAAGAATGATATTCAGTAAATGAGAGCTGTCATCTGCCCGAAGCTATGCTAGACTTCTCACATGTTTTTATGTAGTTCTCAAGAAACTCTGAAGAAAAGTAATATTGCTCTTGTACTACCTTTGAAGAAAGTAAGGTGCAATTAGATAAAAGGATTACCCAAATATCACATAGCTGGCAACAGATGAAACCAGGATTGCATCCTAGTTCACCATTTTACCAAATCCTTTATTTTCAACTTTATCTTCAATTCTCGACATGAGAATTTTTGAAAGTACCTTCCTGGTTTCCCTACCTCCACCTATTTTTCTTCTAATCTTTCTTCTACTTTGCTGACAAAGTAATCTTTCTCAAAAATAGACTCAATTGTATGACTCCTACCCTTAAATCCTCCAGTGTCTCTGTCTCTATGTCTTGTATTCTAAGATAAAACCCAGACTCTGGCTTTGTACAGAAGATAATTCATGAGGTAACCTCAGTCGGTGACCTCAGTCTGCTTCTTTAGCTTCATTATCTGTCATTTCACCTACAATAAACAACTTCTTTCCAGTCGCAGAAATAACTTGTAGTTCTCCAAATTCATCATTTTGCTTCATATCTCAACACTTTCTAAAGTGCCATTTGTCTATCTGGGCCATCTCCCTTACTCTCTTTGGCAGGCCAGTTTCTTCATGACTTGCTCACATCACTTACTCTAAGAAGTCTTCCCTGACAATCCTGTCTTTTAAGTAGATAATTTCATTTTCTCTCTTGACACCCTGTGCATGCTTCCATTTTAAGAAACAACATTAATTTGCATTCCCCCACAAGTGGACAGCTGAACAAAGGAGTCAAGTGTAAGTACAGTAGTTTATCTGAGAGGTCCCTGGAACACTAGCAGGGTGGGGGAAAGGGAGATCAGGGATGAGATATCAGACAAGAACTGTGTATGATTAATCACAGTAGGCTAATGTATGTCAGACCCTGCAGGAAAACTTTCAGGAAATGGCACACAACACATGTCTCAGAATTAAACCACCCTAGATGGGTGGGTGGGGGTTGGGAGGGCTGGAATATTTACATACGAGCAACTTTTAGATCGACAGTGTATGAAAGGTGCTGAGTTTTAGAGATTATCACTTTTTTCTTTTTGTAGAGCAAGCTCCTGTGATTCTGAGAAGCAGTCAGGCTCAGAGATAGATACATCATTATGGGTAGGGGTTAGTGTGAAGCATCTGTAAGTTACCTGGAACACGTTGAAAATGAATGGACTATATATGGATCACAGCCACATTTGATTGTTGCAGTAATCCTGTGATACAGAAAGAATAGTTATTTTTTCTCCAATTTACAAATAAAGAAAATAAAGGTCAAAGATTCCCTTGCTCAAGGTAAATCATAGTAATTAGAAGGTTTGGTTCTCAATTTTCAGAGTTCAACTCCAGTTTCATTATACTTTATTATTGTTAGCTTTCTAAGAAGAAATTATAATTAAGTTATAATTCAGCTTATTTTGTGGACATCCTCTGTGACATAAATCTTTACTACTGTAGCATGGAACAGAGCCCAGAGTTTAGATCTCTTCAGATGTTCAAAAAAAGCTCTTCATTACCCATCTCTTGTCTGCTTTTCTGTCTATTTCCTAGTTAGTTTGCCCCCATCCCAGACATATTATACTTTAAAATACTAGACAGTTTCTCAAATATAGGACACAATTTAATTTTGTGCTTCTGTTTATCCCATTTCCTTGGGCTGGAATAATTTTCTTCTTTTACTCGGTTTAATGAATAAATCACAGAGTGAAATCAGCTATCACCTCTTTTTAGCAGTTTTCTTTGACTGACCTCACAGAATGAATGACTGTTAACGTCTCCAGCACCTTGCAGGAACATGTCATAGCACTCTCACACATCGTTTTACAGTTACTTATGTGTTTCTCCTTCTAGTTACATACAATTCCTGGAGTATGAAGGCTATGTCTTATTCATCTTTGTATTCTTAGTGCTTAGCCCTATCTCTAGAATGTCCAGTTCTCCAGTAAACTGACGGTAAGGGTATCAGTTTCAAACTGCACTGATTACATATTGTTAATTTGCTAAAATTTTCTTTCCTTGGTATTTCTTACTTAATTTTGTTTCATGGCAGATTATTTTTACCTTATATTTTCCTTTTGAAAACCATCAGTCTTAGGTCTCAATCTTTACAAACAGTGCTATTTAATTTATTATTTTCTTTTTTATTGTTTTCTTTTTATTAGACAATAAAATTCAGAGCATAAGTTTTATCAAATTTTTTACTTTTACAAACGCACTTAAAATTTACATATTGAAGAATTCATTACTTCATTGCTATTTTTGAGGGTAAACTCCATTATCTTTAGAAAAACCTTTTATACTTAAAACCTTAAAGTCAATTACTGATATTTAACAGATGATCATCATAATAATTCATAATTTTTATTCATATATCCTTTCCATCTGAGTCATATAGAATGGAAGGCTCCCCTCTTGATTTTTAGTTATATATTTTTTGAAATTCGATCCCCTATTTATTTTTGTAAATTATTTTTTTCTATTTTATGGTTCATTTTTTTTGTTGATACATCCTATATCAGCTTTCTTTTCAAATTAAGTATAACAAATTAGAATTGCCCAGAATACTGCAACAATGAAATTGTAATTATCTCATAAAGTGCCTGACTTTGCAGCATAAAAGCAATGAACATAGATGGTCAGAGTTGAACTAACATATTAATCCATCAGTATATTTGTGAAACAGTGAATCCAGCCTTGTCAAGTTCAATCATGCATATATGTCGCCCATCCACATTCAAATCAGGATAACAGAAAGGCATTAGTCACCCAGGTATGAAGTTAAAAAGTTATAAATGAGCTGGTGAAGCAATCCAGGAACCAGTGAGAGCAAAAATTGCCATCATTCCTTGGCTAGAGGGACAAAGGAAGGATGTGAGTTATGGAGGCCCAGGGACAGGGTTCACAGGAAACACGGGAAGAGGCAGCAGGCCTTCAGTGAGGGGAAGATGGAGTGGACACAGACTTCTTAAGCATAGAAGGAGGGCAAACAAAACAAAAACAAAAACAAAAACGAAAACAAAAACACTGTGGATTCTCCTTTCCCTTTACCCTATGCTCTCCTGATAGTGCTTCTCAGCAATCCCAGCAAAAAAATCCCAGGTGGATGCTTGGAAAGTAGAACAGTTACATTTCAGAGAAGAGAAAGGAAAAGGAGTGAAACGAAGATGAGATTAAATAAACCAAGAACTGGCACCCACATTATTCATTATTTAGTGACCTAATCTATGTGCTCCCAACATGTTATGGATCATCGTTCTCATATCTTATGGATCATCTAAACTTGGGATATTAAGGCTTGACCTTATGATTGGTTGTGATAATGGGTTGTCTAATTGCAGATTCTATAAAATTATTGGGCTATACTGCTTACAACATTCTGTTACAACTAGGTCATTGTTTGGACATTTTTTCATTATCCATCATGAAGTTGTAAATAATGGATTTTAAAAACAGTTTCAATGTAATATAATTCATACACCATACAATTACTCATTTAAAGTGCGAACTTCAATGCTCTTTTTAGCATATTCATAGATATGTGCATTTATCACCACATTAAATTTAAGAACATTTTTATAACCTCATTCCTGCTTTAGCTCTGTCCTGTAGCCTTAAGAAATTTCAAATCTTCTTTCTGTTTCTGCATGTTTCTCTATTCTGGACTTTATATGAATAAAATAATATAAAAGGGAACACTTTATACTGTCTTCTTTCACTTAGTATAATGTTTTTGCAGTTTAACCATGTTGTAATATGTACCAGGGCTTAATTCCTTTTTTGACTGAAAACTATTTCATCATATGGATGAAATACTATATTATATTTATCAATTTGTTAATTGACATATGGGATATTTCTACCTTTGGCTATTATGAACAATGATGCCATAAGAATTCATATAAAAGTTTTGGTTTGGACATATGTTTTCATTTTTCTTGGGTATATACCTAAGATAAAACTGCCAAGTTATGTGGTAACGCTCATTTAATTTTTGAGAAACACCTGGACAGTTTTCCTGTCTGCATTGTTTTATATTCTTACCAGGATATGAGGGTTCTGAATGCTCCATATCTCTGTCAAATTTATTATCTTTTTGATTCTAGTCATCCTAGAGCATGAAAATAATGGATTTGTAAATGGAAGGAAAACCATGTCAGAAATTGTCCTTTGACAGGGTGTGACCTCCAAGCAGAAAAAACAGTATCACTGCCTAGGATGCCATTAGCTTAAGATCTGCTGTTTAACAGCTGTTATGTAAAGGTCCAGTATAAGATGTGCTCTTTTCTGATGTTTAAATTAACAATATTGTGGTATTTAGGAGTCCTCGTACTAAGAATATTTGCAAGAGTGTATACCTGTGCTTTTACATTTACAGTTTTGTGATACTTACATGAAGGAATGTGTCTAGCATATTTGTGGGTTAAGAATCTTACTAACAATGAGACTACTCCTGAAACCATTTCCTACTTAAGAGCTAAGACATTATTGTACTCATTGAGGTTACCTATGTGTATTTTCCAGATCCCAATTCAATGATCCATTTCCCAAAATAACTACTTCTTGGAATCTTGGGTTTAAAATGTGTGCTTTAAAAAACATTTTACCACATATGTATGTATCCTTAAACAACATAGTTTCTAATTTGGTTTTGAATTTTTTTTTCAAAAAAATAGTAGGAAATCTGGTTTTGAATTTTGTAAAAGTGGTATATAAAATATGCTATGACTTTCCATTTTATATTACATGTTTTCTGGAATCTATATTGTAGCTTGTGGTTAGAATTAATTTTTGTTTTGTAGAGTAATTGTGTGACTACACTGTCTCATCCGGTCTTCTATGTTTGGGCACTTAGGTAATTTTGTTATTGTTTTTTGCATTTATGAGCAGTGCTGTTAGGAACATTCTTGCCTATCTACTGGGGCATGTGTATAAGACTGTAAAGTACATTGAAACTGTAGAATTGTAAGGTAAATGCACATTCAAATTTATATGATAATATCAAAGTACTTTCCAAAGAGATCAGACCAAATTACCAGAGATGTAGAGGCATCTAAGTAAAATCCACTTCAACTGACAGTGACACTATCCTAGCTTTACCTTTACCCGGGTTAATATTTGATACTATGTAGTTCATTATTTTACATTTGATGTTTCTATGTCCTCAGCACGTGTCTTATAAAGTAGATGTAGTTGGATTTTTAAAAAAATCCAATGAGAGAGAGAGAGAGAGAGAGAGAGAGAGAGAGAGAGAGAAAGAAAGAAAGAAAGAAAGAAAGAAAGAAAGAAAGGAAGAAAGAAAGAAAGAAAGAAAGAGGAGGGGAAGGAAAGAAAGGGAGGCAGACAGGCAGATGGAGAGCGAGAGAGAGACAGAGTTGCTATGTTATTCAGGTTGGCCTTGAACTCCAGGGCTCAAGTGAGTCTCTTGCCTCTTGAGTAGCTGGGACTAAAGATTTATACCTCTGTGTCCTGTATAATAATCTCTGTTTTAAACTGGTGAATTTGGATGATTGTTTTTATTGATATATTTGAGCTGTTTTCTATCATTTTATTGTATACTCTATATCTGCCCCTCATCCATTTTTCCAGGCTTTTTCTTCTTTCTTGCTTTCTCTTAAGTTGGTTTAGTTTATTTGTTTCCAAAAGTGAAGTAGATTTATATTTTTATTCTCTTAGTATGTTGTAATACTACATATTTAATATACATACACACACTGCTCAATATCTTAAATTTTTTCCCATAAATTGTACAATATTTCTTATTTTATACAGATAATATTTGTATAGAAGTAGCTATATCTTCACCAAATCTTTTGACTCAGTATTTTCTCTTCTTTCTCTAGGGTACTTTCTTTTCTTGTGCACAAATATGCCTTAATTTGTGCTTCTGTAACAAAGAACCATAGATTGGTTGACTTAGAACTAACAGAAATTTAGTTTGTACAGACATTGAGGCTAGACGTCTAAGACCAAGGTTCCAGTATGGTTGGTTTCTGGTGGACGTCCTCTTCCACACTGTAAGTAGTCAAAATCTCTTTATATATTTATGTGGCAGAAAAAAGGAGAGAGAGAGCCAGCTCTCTTGAGTTCCCATTTCAGTGAGGAACCAATGCCATTCATGAGATCTCATGACCCAATAACTTCCCAAAGGCCCCAGGGTTAAGCTTGCAACGTGAGAATTTTTGGGGTGACAATAATTCAACCCATTGTCATGTAGTTTTGAAAATTTATTTAGTGACCAATGGCTCAAATCTGGACTTTTATTTACAGAGAATCAGTTTAACACTGGTCTTATTATTTGTTTTATTTCCTGTATCTGTTGGTCATCATTCATCTGTCTCAATTTATAAAAATCATATACGTTATTTCTTTAAGCAACTGTTATGCATTTTCTCTTTTGGAGATTCTAATTGAATTCTGTCTATATTTCTTTCATCCTCTCTTTCATATCTAATTCTCTTTGTCTTTTTGACTAATTTCTATCTATTTAGATTTTCAGTACTATATTTTTCATCTCTCACATTTTATTTGATTCTTTTTCAAGTTTACCCAATCATTTTTATAGTTTCACATTTTTATTCTATATTTTATTCTTTAAACATTTCATACTTTACTTTCAATATGCTGTATCCAGAAATTTCCAATTGTCTGCATCATTGGTGTTCTAGATTTATATCATCAGTTCTCTTGGGTCTGGATTTAACCAGTGTAATCACATGAACCAATAATTTATAATAAATAAATAAGCAAATAAATACCTTTTTGGTTCTGTTTCTCTAGAAAATCCTATGTGATACAGTGTTCTAGAAAATAATGGCCATAATGAGTAATGTGAATCCTTTCCCAAATTTTGCTAGTAAGCAGTTGAATACAGTTGCCATCCTCATAGACTAGTAAAATATATACTTTATAATGCCATTGAAAATATTACAAAGAGGGTTTGCTATCAATTCTTTTGGTTCTCATTCCTCTATTAAGAGAATTTACTCTATCTTGAATTCCTGTGGTACATCTTATGCCATAAGAAGGCTTCCCATGTAGCATGCTTTATTTAAGACTAGGCACCAGCAGGTGTTTGTCACAGACTTCATTTTCCAAAAAGAATCAATAATCTAGTAAAAACATTGTTGCCTATATGTGATTATTAGTAATATTTCAATGCTGAGACAAATGAAAGACTTTTATATTCAATGTGGCAAAATTACTTTGTAAATGGGGTTTTTAGTAAGTTTCTCCAAATCACTGGAGACTTGACTGAACCAAAGTAAAATTTTTATTAGCCATTAAGTTTCCTGGGAAGTGAGATTATGTTACTATGTTTTATGAAAATTAAAGGATTAATTTCTCATAGGTTTTTGATACTATCACTACATAAGCAAGTAATTTGAAGCTCACTCAGGTTGATCAGCCCATGGGAATAAATGCTCCTTCCAGCTGCTTATTGGTTTAGATACTTCACTCATGGCTCAAAATATGCAGGATTTGAGACTACTGAAAAGAGAATTATGAGAAAGATGCTGCCCAGGTGTCTAAGTGTGTGGGAGGCACTTTGAAAATATTGCATCAAGTAATTCACATCATTTGAGTTCTGAAGATTGGATGATTTGAATGTCAGTGAAAGTGAGGTAGAATATTATGAAGATCCAGGACTGAATGACTAAAGATATCTCCCCAATGTACAATAAGAGACTTTGAATTTATAATACATAAAACAAAAACTAACAGATCTAAAACAGAAAAATATTAGCCTAAAATCAGAAAAATTTTAGTCTTGCTTTGGTATGGATAAGCACTGCTTAAAATTCATGTATTACAGACAAAATCCTCAAGGTGACACTCTTGGGAAGTGGTGGAATCTTTAAGGGCTAGGGTCTAGTGGGAGGCCCTTAGACCACTGAGAGGCCTTGAAGGGGATTGTGGAACTGAAGCCTGTCTTGTCTGTCTTTTGCTTCCTGTCCATGAAGTGAGTTGTTTGCCATATTCTACCCACCATTACTATCCATCCAGCATACTTGCAAGAGGCCCAAAGTAATGGGCCTTATTTGTAGGTTGGAACCTCCAAAATTGTGAGCATTTTTCTTTGTAAGTTAATTATTTCAGGCGTTTGATTATAGTGATGCAAAAAGGATTAACATAATGCTCTATCCTCTGTAACTGATAGAACAAATGTACTAGATATCATCAGTGTTAGAAGATCTGCAGAATGCTATCAACTAACTTGGTTGAACTAACATTTATGGATCATTCCTCTCAATCTCAGCAGAAAGCACAATATTTTCAAATGCATTTAGCACATTCACCAACACAGATCATATATTGTGCACATGGGAATAACAGAAGGATATTTAGAAAATCTCCCAATTGTTGATAATTAAGCACACTATTATAGTCTTTGGACTAAAAAAAATCACAAAGAAAATTAGAAACATTTTTAACTAAATGAAAATTAGAACATGTGTTAAAAGTGGTAAAATACAACTAAAGAAGTACTTGAAAGTTTACATGCTTGAGTATGTCTAGTAGAAGAAAACAATAACATGGATGATCTAAGCTTCTACTCATCGTTGGAAGTATAGATAACCTTCTATAGTTCCAGGCTTTTGGGCAAGCCAAGCAAAGATACAATAGAGACAACCTCCCTTGTATCTTTTAGGTATTTATAGCACTAGAATGCAATTACCTACCTCAAAGTACTGTATGGTTTATTATCTTGGCTAGAGGAGAGGTAGTTTTAAAAACTTCAGGAATCAATGTGGGGTTTTTGGCATTGGCCAACTATAACTATTTCAATTGTCTACTTGGTTACCAAGAATACAACCCGACATAGGTTCACAGACCATAAGACCTACTATGAACTTCTTTGGGCCATGGCTTCTAATTACACCTGTCTTCATATGATATCACTCTATTAGGGGAACCATGATGTTGTTTTGGGTCTTCAGTTATCAGTGCCAATTTGAACACCTGCCTATCTCAAAGAATATTCTCAAAGAATAGTTACTTAGGTAAATAGATGTGGATTCCCTGGGGAAGAACTAAGTGAAACGTAACTGCATACTTGCCATGGTATTGATGGGTCCTTCCTCTGTGGGGCCAGTCTTTCTTTCAGTCAGTGGGTTCTGGGTATTAAAAAATGACTCAGGTCTGGAAATTGTGTAAAACACCATGCCTTTTAATGTGTTGGGTTTTTCAGCATTCTGATTTTTATTCATAATTTATTTTAATTGTACATATCAAGCACTGCCCTCGCTGACTATTTTGCCCATACGAAGGCTATATTCTATTAACTACCCTCATAACCCTGTAATTCAGGTACCTCTGCATGCCTCTCCAATGTGCTATCTTTAGGATAATTCCATCCACCTGTTGTATGACTGTTAAGTGTCGTCATATGGCCACTGTTGTCTTAGTTCCTGTCATACCCATTGTTATCAGTGAGTTCAGATCTCAAGTGGCCACACTAACATTAGCCCTGGCCAATAGAGGAGAGGCATCACTGACTTTCTTAGTGATGTTGGCACCATTCTTATTGTGCATCCCATATGGCTAAGGAAGACTGCATATCCCCTGGGCTAAAAAAGAAAATCTGATCTGATCTGGAGGTGCTGTGTTCCTGCTGCTGACCTTCACCAGCAAGGTGAACCACACATCTGGGCTGTAGCAGGCTCCCCCTGTAAGCAACTTTCAGGGTATACAGTAACTGCTGTTTTATGTTTACTTTTCAAATATCATACAAATTTCTCTTGTAGCCAGTCCTAACCTAAAACTATATAAGGAAAAGAATTTTGAAAAGCATAATTTTAACTCAGCTCATTTTACAGAGTACAAAGTTATAGTAGCTTCTATTGTCTTAGACTCCAATTGTCTTATTAATAGAAATTAAGTTTTAGTGACATGTAAATTAAAAACAATATCCAGCACAATGTCCAGTATAATTGTGTTGGTATTAGAGCCCTTGTTGTCTCCTTTCCTATTCTATTATTTAAAAATTATTGTCTTATTATTCTTTTTAATCTGGGAGGAATCTTATTCCTGATTCCATAGGGGTTACTAGAGAAGCATAGACAGTGACTTCCTTGCTCACTACAGGGTCCTCATTATTCGGACCCTACAGATTCTGTTATGAAATGAAATGCAAGGATTAAGTAAAATATGCTTGTTCACATGCCTTTAAGAATATAGGAAACATACTTAGCTATATGACTTCCTTAAGTCAGAATAGAACACCTTTTCCATTTCTCTTTAGGTTTACCTGGAAGTTGGCTTGTTTTCACAGTTAACCCCACTGCAGAAATACAGGAATGCAGAAGAAAATAAGTGGTAATTTAGTGTTCTTTGGATTGTGTAATTCTATACTTAAATGGTAACTACACTCAATTTCCCCAGGGAAGCTATTTTAGTGCTTTTGTACATATGGTTCTTTAGGAGGAATTTTATTATTTCCAACAAATAAAATGCAGAGAGTCATAAAATGCTGTGAGTTTCTGTATTATTCATACTAAGAAAAATAAGAAATGTGACTTATGACAGAACTATGAGCAACGTACAGTTTCTTAACATTTTCTCTCCTTTCAATATTGCTCTCCCTAGCCCCTCTAATGAATAAAAATAGTGTGTTAGGCATTTTAAGTAGTTTATATACTTAGAATCTTCATTGAAATATTAAATTCATTAAGGCTGCTGCTAACTTAATGGTTTAAAAATTAAGCACAAAACTTATAGTATGCTAAATTTAAATTACAAAGCCAATAGTTGAAAATGCTGAAGAAATAATTTGTTTTAGAAACTGTCTTTTCGATGAGAAATAAACAAACAAACAAACAAACAAAAACTAAAAACTGCTTACCAGAAAGAATGTTTAGGAGATGGAGTTAGTTAACCTGGTTATTGCCACATGAACTCTTTCTATTTCCCTTGTAAATGACTGTAGCTTTCTGGGACTTGACCACCTGTTCTGTGGCTCTATCATTTGGCTAGCTCAATTTCAGCTTCTTACACTAGCCAGCATGCTTTGGCACAAGTCTCAGGTTTTATTCCTGGAAACACGCTCCTGCCTCTGTACCAGTTGGCCCCCGATTTGCTGAACACACTACTTGAGAAGTTCTAATAACAAGTCCTACCCATTTTGATCTCTTCTTTTGCCCTACTTGAATGAGATTATTTCAGTTTAAGACTTTTTGTGACATATGCCCTGAATTCTACAAGGAGTGAATGCTGTCCAGTCTTGCTGCATAAAGTCTTAGGGTCTAGTCATATCGTTAAGGTGCTTTAGAATCCAATGAAAGAAACAAAACATCACACTGAAGTAAACATAGACATATGTTATCTCATCAGGAGCAGTCTAAGGGGAGAGCGAATTGCAGGGTTACCTGTCTGGTCAGTTCTACAAATTCTTCAAGAATGAAGGTTCTTTTCTTCCTCTGTTCTTCTCATCTTTTTCCTTCTTCTTCTCCTTCTCCTTCTTCCTCTAACTCTGCCTCTTCCTCCTTTT
Organism: Dasyprocta punctata; assembly: GCA_004363535.1. Taxonomy (NCBI): domain Eukaryota; kingdom Metazoa; phylum Chordata; class Mammalia; order Rodentia; family Dasyproctidae; genus Dasyprocta; species Dasyprocta punctata. The sequence continues at coordinate 93,529 of RJWM01002261.1, read as the reverse complement.
CCTTCTGCTTTTGTGCAGAAGGCTGCAGCTTCTCCAGGCATGTTGCTGGTAGTGACTGTAGGCATCATTTCTGGATGTACCTGTGTCTCAAGAAGAAAAGAGTTCTTTCACAGTTGGTTTTTTCTAGAGAGAGAAGAAGCTCTTCCTCCCAAAGTGCTGCCTAATCCCTTATCTGACGTTGGCCAGAATTAAGCTACTTTAAAGCACTCATTCCAAAGGGAACGGTGATGATCATTGGATTAGGCATCTGTGGGTAGGGGATGAGATTCCATCCTCTGAGCTACAAGGTGCTAGAGGGAGGGTGGATACTGTTACAATACTGAATGTGTCAAGAAGTAAAAAAAGATAAGGGATGCTGTCATGTTCTACACATCACAATGCCATGCAAAGAAGCCTGGGTTGAGGAATGAGGCAGATCCAGGTTCAAGCCCTGAATTAACCTTGATCTTTCCTGCTGACCTTGATCAAATTGTTATTATTATTATATGTTTTTGTGGCACCAGGGATTGAACTCAGTGATCGAATTATTTGATCACAAGTTTTTTTATCTTTAAAAGTGGATATGAGCATCTTTCAGAGTTATTGAAGCGAATAAATAAAAAATAGCAACAATCTCCTTAAGACTAAAAAGATTTATAGAGTTCTTCTCTTAGTAAGTTCTTAATTTTGTTTTTTTCCTTTCATGTCTTAACCCTGTCAACTTTCCATTCCTGGAAATACCACTTCATATTCTACAAAATACATTCCTTGGCTTGCTGACATAGATTTTGTTTCACAAACAAAATATCAAAGTTCTTTAAACCTACTACATAGCATCCTATTTTGTATATGTCCTACTGAGTAGAAAGTGTTTATGGAGCTAAAATGTGAGTAACTTTTCAATTTACAAAATTAAATAGTGTAAAAATTCCCAGAAGGTGAATAACTGGATCATTGTTAAGCTATTATTTTGTTCTGAAATTCTATATCATCATTTTTATTGTTTTTTGTTTAAAAAAATTAAATAGTGATGGTTACATAACTTTTTTAGCACAAGGCAATACTGTGTTGTGACTAAAGAAACTGAAAATTATGCAAAAGGGTGAGAGTCAAATACACTAGACACGAAATGTGTGCTGACTTGTCAGAAAATCTGAAACAGAAGGGAAGAGAACAACTCCATCAGCACAGAGTCTCATCTGACCTAGTTTTTAATCATGTTTTTAATCAAAGCTAGTTTCAGGCCAATAATACTCAAATTGGATTTGCATGTTAACCTTGCAATAAAATCCCACATCAGTTTACATTTGGAAATGAATTATAGTTCCAAACGAATCTGAAGATTCTCTTTAAAATACTTGTATCTGAATCATTTTGTTTTTGCTTTTGCTTTTGGGGCACTGGGGATCAAACTCAGAGTTTCACGCCTGCCAGACAGGCACTTAAGCCACTGAATCAAACTCCCAGCCCTAGTTTTTGAGACAGGGTCGCACTATGTAGCTCAGGCTGGCCTTGCACTCGTGTTGTAGCCCAAGCCGGCCTCAAACTCACAATGCTCCTCCTGCCTCAGCCTCCCGAGTGCTGGGATTACAGGAGTGCACCACCACACCAGCTCTTGAATTCGTTCTTGATGAGTTAAAGTTCATTAGAGGGAAGAATGCAGTACGTGATGAGTTACAAGAGTGAATTTAAGGAATCTACCTGAGGTTAAGAGCTGTATTACCCATGCTGGTGAGTTCACTAAGCATTGGATTAGAACTTTTGAGTAGAGAAATGTATCTCGAGAGTATTATTTTTCTTCCTTTCTCAATGTAGTTTTTACCTTAACACTGTAGAACAGCTGAATACAGAAACAAAATCTGACTTTTCTTTTTCTATGTTGGAGCTGTGGGAGTCTCCCAACTGAAGAAGAATGCCTTTTCCTGGAGCCTTCCTTATGGGGTGGCCATGGCAAAGCGGGGAGCTGCCTTTTGGAGCTATAGTTTTGCCTTGACAACTGCCTCCTCATGAGTGCAGTGGGTAGGGAACTGTAACACAGAACTGTATTCTTCAGGTGCGGCCTCGCGTGCCTTGCTTGCAACTTCTACTGTTGTCTAATTTTCCCAGATTTTGCTCCTGTCCCCTCTCTCTGCAGAGCCCTTTTAGACCCACTATTTGTTCCAATATACTGCCCTACTTTCAGTCACAGGTGCACTTAAATGATTCTTGCTCAAAGATGCTGCTTTAGCTTTGGGGTGCCGTGCAGAGCCACACAAGGATATCCTGTCACCAGCCCTTGCTAGGTTTCCCAGAAAACAGCCCCACAACCCACACCATCTTCCAGTGTTCCTGATGTTTTGATAGAGAACTTAGGCTTAGCTACATTGCAGTAAATCATGTATTAGTGTTAGACCTAGGTTCTAGTCCCACTTTTGCTATTTTCTGTGTGATCTTGGACAGGTCATACCTCTTTTGGAAGTCTAGACTTCTTTATTCATACAATGCTAATTAATTGATTTACCTCACAAAGTGTTTACTACATAGTTTTGTAAATATTTTCTCATTTAATTCTCAAAATATGAAATTGGACTGTAATATAACTTGACTTTTAGAATAAGGAAAAAGCAATACTTAAACATTTTTACTAATAACTTATTATTTTAGAGTATGAGGATGAATGTTTTAAAAGCTAGATGCTAAGGCTGTACCCTATTCTGAGTATAAGCATCCTTCCAACTTGAAACATTCTATATTGTTATCCATGTCAGCATTTAGTAAATGAGTAGAAAAAATTCTTTTCTTTTATAGTATAGTTTATTAATGAATCAGCAATTTATGATTGAGAGCCAAGATACTTAATAGCTGACAGCTTTCTATCTGCCTGTGTCAAAACTCCTTTGTTTGTCTCTTCAGTTTTTTTTTTTTTGTGGCACCAGGGATTGAACTCACAACTTCGCACTTGCCAGGGCAGGTGCTTAAGGCAATGAGCCAAACTCCCAGCCCTTGTCTCTTCAGTTTAAGAGATAGAGATGATAACATTTTGAATTAATAACAGATTTCCACTGTCCCAATAGCAGCATTTCGGATTTTTTGGAAGAATTAATTGTTTAAGGCATTGATCTAATCACTTGACACATATTTATGAACATCCACAGTTAAAAAGATATGGGTCATGACTGTGAGGGGCTGGAATTGACCCAAAAAGTTAAAGTAGCATGTTCTAAAACAGGAGGATGTCCATGGTGATGAGTTTCTGGCAGGTCACAATGATACAGCGGGATGGAAGGCTCAAAAATAGCATTAAGGGCAAATATTCACTCAGGCATGAACAGTGAAAACCTGAGAGTTGTTTTAGACCTAATGCTTTCAGAAGTCATGTTGGAAAAGTCAGAACCTGGGGAGCATTTAGGTCACACTGGAGTCAGACAAAGTTGTGTAAAACAGAGGCTTAGTTTTTGATTGGGCAAAAGATGACAAGTTTGTGACCCAAAATTTGAAAGCCACTGCTATCTTGCACTGCATAATACTTAGGTATATTTCTGGGCTCTTCATGAAGTCACATTAATTTATTCATGGCTAGTATGAGGCAATCATGTAGATTAGTGGCTAAGATGGCCTCTGCATCCATGCAGGCAAGTTTCAATCCTGGCTTTGCCTTTCAAACCTATAAACTGGGGCAAGTAGTTCAGCTTTTGTGTGGATCAGTTTCCTTATTATCAGTATAAGAGACATAATAATAGTACCTACTTTATGACATAAATATGAAGATTAAATTAAATATATAAGGCACATATAAATTTGCTGGCTCCTTTGAGGACCTAGCCCTGGCTGACTGCCTATAATATTTCTATCTAACTCAGTTGCCTGTTAACAGAATTACAAAGAAGACTAAATTAACCAGAAAGAAGAAGAAGAAGAAGAAGAAGAAGAAGAAGAAGAAGAAGAAGAAGAAGAAGAAGAAGAAGAAGAAGAAGAAGAAGAAGAAGAAGAAGAAGAAGAAGAAGAGGAAGAAGAAGGGGAAGGGGAAGGGGAAGGGGAAGGGGAAGGAAGTGGAAGAGGAGGAGGAAGAGGAGGAGGAGAAGATGAGCGAACAAAGAAGAGACAGGACAAATAAAAAACATGAGGATGGTAGCTTTAAACTCACTAATATGCATTGTCATATTAAATTGTAGAGGTCTAGACACCATAATGAAGTGGTAGAGATCATTAGATTGGGCAAAGAATAAACTGTTTACAAAAACTGTTTACAAAAAAAAATCCACATTATAATTAAAGACACAAATATGAGGTGTGATTAAAATATACAGTGAAATGTTTAAAATAATTACTACAGTAAAAGAGACATTGCCATTAATCCCCTTCAAAATTCTCCCCCTTTCTTTGAGTATCCCATATTAATCAGTGTTAGTCTCCTGTTATTTTGTTTTGAAATTCTGTATCATCATTTTTATTCTTTTTTTATTTTATCTGCCCACTCACTAAAGACTCAAAGAATCCAGCCAAGGGTCTGGATCCCACAGCAATGTCCTGCACAAGGCCAGCCAGAGGCTTACGGCCCATGGCAATGCCCCATGCAAGTCCTGTCAAGGATCTGCACCAGAAAGGATCAAAGGCCAGTGGTGGAAGCTGGAAAGTCTGTGCCAGAGGGGAAGGCTGAAGAATTTAGACTGGAGCCAGATAGCAATGCTCAAGGCAAAAGACAGAGCTCCTCCCAAGAGAACAGCAGCCATCCCTGGAGACAGCGAACACCCAAACTCCTCCAAGGACAATTAGCACAGCTGAGGTCCTCTCAGGAAAACCAACCTCGACAAGCTTCTCTAGGAAAATCAACAGCATGAAATCTTCCCTTCCAGTTCTCTTTTTATTCATTTTGGCAGCAATAGTTAGGTGGATCTTCTTGCCCAGAACCAAGCTGACTCACTTCAGTGAGGTGTTCCCACTCATGGTGACCATCAGTTAATCCACCACATGGTGCTTTCCCCAAATCAAAATGACTACGACAGATAAACATTTTGAATTGATTCAGGTCATTAAATCAGTCATGATAGCACAATTTAAGACACTCATGAGAGAGTATTTTCAGAATTGCTTCAGAAAGTGGCAAGAGGGCTGGGATATAGCTCAGCGGCAGAGCACCTGCCTGGTAAGCCTGAGGTCTTGAGTTCAATTCCCAGTACCAAAAAAACAAAAAGTTCTCTCTTTTTACACCTGTAATCCCATCACTTGGGAGGCTGAGGCAAGAGAATTGTTGCAAGTTTGAGACCAGCCTGAACTATAAAGTGAGCTCCAGGCCAGCCTGAACCACCTAGTGAGACCCTGTCTCAAAAAGACCAAAAAAAAAAAAAAAAAAAAAAAAAAAAAAAAAAAAAAAAAAAAAAAAAAAAAAAGTGGCAAGAATGAAGGGATACATGTGTTCAAAACAAGGGGGAGTATTTTCAGAGGGATTAATGGCCACGTGTCTTTTACTGTAATAATTTTTGAAAATGTAAACATTCACTGTAGTTTTTGAACACAGTTTGCTGTTCAAAAGTAAAAAAGGTAGAAAAAGATAAACCATCCTAACACCAGAGTAAAGATACAGTAGCTTTATATATGAAAGATAAAATAGATTTTAGCAGCTTACCAAGAATAAACAGAATACTTGATCGAGATAAAAAAGAAACATCATCCAGAAGACTTGCTAGTCCTAAGTGTTCATATATTAATAACAAAGTTTCAAAATGCATGAGAGAAACTGATAGAATTGCAAGGAAAAATAGATCTGCAGTTATAGTTGAAGAATTCAACAACTATCTCTCAGTATCTAAAAAGAAAATCAGCAAGTGCATAGAAACCTTAAATAATAGTATTGATCAATGTGATTTAATTGACGTTTTAAAAGCACTGTAAATAGTGAAAGCAAAATATCCATTTTCAGCCTTGGCATTAGTGATATTTTGGGCTGAAAAATTACTGTTTTTGTAAAATGTCTTGTGAATTGTAGGACATTTAATAGCATCCTTGTTGTCTGTTCACTAGATGCCAGTAACACCTTTGCCCCATTTATTTGTGACAAATGAAAATGCTTGCAGGCATTGCCATATTTTCCCTTGAAAGCAAGAGTCACCCCTAGTTGAAAAATCTCTGGTTTAGAAGATGGACATTATTGTGTGGGGGCAGAGGGGAGGAAGACTAGCTGGTTTCTGATCAAGGCAGCCCCTGTGTCCCAGTGTTCATACATTTTCCTTAGTAAATATTTCAGAATTTACTAATTGTTTTTCACTTTCATTTCAAAATGTAAATTCAGGCTAAGGCTTATTCATGGATTTTTGTTGATATGTTAAGAGACTGACAGATGTTGATTCAGCACTTTTAGTCTTGCGTTATTCATTTGTTTGATTCAACAGTCTTCATCAAGTGCCTACTATTTGAAGTTACTATTCTTTTGGGAGAAGAAAATAGGCGTTTTCCTTAATAGAACTCACTTCGAGGTAGAAGGACTCAAACAGTAAGAAAATAAGGAATAAATATAAGATTTTGTCACATAATGATAGAACTATGGAGATAAACAAAGCAGGGTAAGAAAGACAGGGAGTTGCGAGGGGGCAAATATTCAGTGACAGCAATAAAATGATGTTTGGAACAAGAACTTCGAAGTGAGAGGGAGGCAATGTAGATATACCTGTGTTCCCATTTTGGGTAGAAGTAAGAACAATTCCTAAGGTCAGGCATTCTAAGAACAACCAGGCTAGTGTAGAAGGAAGAGGGTGAGTAAATCAGAGTGGCAGGAGAGGCTGTCAGAGAAGGGACATCACAAAGGGCCTCTACGTCATTAAAACGCTATTCACTTTGAGCGAAATGGGAAACCATTATAGGGTTTTAAGAGAAATGATTTGATGTTACAAATCTGTAAAAGAAGAACTTTGGTTGCTAAACTGAGTCTAGATTTCCAAGAGAACAGATTAGAAGCTGGGACACCATTTAGGAGGCCATAGTAATATCCCAGGTGAGCAATGATGGTATCTCCATCCAGGGTACTGTCAGGGAAGAAGGAAAGATGTGTCAGATTGTGGATTTATTTGAAGGCACAGGAAGCAGGATTTCTGTCAGATAGGGTGTGGAGTATGGGAAAAGGAAAGGTACCAAGTATGACTGATGTTTTTGGCATATGAAACCAGGAAAGCTAAGTCTGAAGCTCCCATTTCCTGTGTAGAAAATATGACTAAGAACCATGAATTTAGAGATATATTAAATTTAAGATGCTTTTTTCCATTTAAATTAAAATGTCAAGTGAACTGTTGCCTACATGAATCTGGAGTTTAGGGACAAAAATCTGAACCAGAGAAATACATTCGAGAGTCTTTAGTGTCTAGCTTGTGTTTTAAGGACTTGAAACAGCATAAACTATCTTAAGACATTTGCATAGAGAAGGTAAATCCTGGGATAAACCAAGTTATAAACGCTGAATTGATGACTACTGTGTTAGTGTACTATGGCTGCTGTGACACCATAACATACTCATAGGTTCTGGGGCATTAGAATACAGATATTTTTGGAGAATCTACCATAAGAAGGATCCAGGATATAAGACTATGGGAAACTACACCTAGTCAAATAAAAAGAACAGAAGAATGTTCTGGAAAAAGGTGGAGACTGCTTTGAGAAAGGAGTGATCACTTTATTACATATCACTCATCAATACAGTAGGACAAAGAGAAGTGACTTAGATTTACTTGGAGGCAATCAGTGTTTTCATTGACAAGAACTATTTTAGAAGTGGTGGAGCCCAAAAGCCTATTTGAAGGGGACTCAGAAGACTATACAGTAGGGTTCAGCTTCAGGGTTATACGACTTGTGCAATAGCATACGGTCCCAAGCTTAGAAGAGCCCACATATGGCCTAATGTTCTCCTGTCACTGTCTTGAAATTCTTAATAATTTTCAACAAGAGGGTCTCACATTTTTATTTTAAATTGGGCCCTGAAAATTATACAACTGGTCCTGTGGTGGGAGAAAAAGAATTAGATAACATTATTATGAGAAACTCTTTCAAGGAATTTTCCATAAAAGGGATAAGAAAAATGGAGCTGAAAGAGTAAGTGGGGTCAAGAGAGGGTTTTACAATTTTGGATGGTCACTTTTGGTCTGGATAGAGTCATGGCTGATCCTGACCCATTTTTCCTATTGCCAGATGTCCGTGTGTGGTTTTGGCTGATCTCAAGGCATAGCTTCTGCAGAGCCCTGTGTAGGAGGACATTTCTCTGTTTCCAGGCTCATCTCTGCTATTTTTCCAGAGGGTTAGCAGTGTCATGCATGAAGGATCAAAAATTTTCATAAAGTCAAATTCCAGCACATTTTCTTATTTATCAAACTGCTATCATTCTGAACTCTGAATTGGCAAAAGAGATTTATTTTCCAGGCTTTGTTCTTCACAAAGCCGTGTTCTTTTAGAAGCATTTGAGGTTTATTTTATCATAGTTAGTTCGAGCATTTTCCCAGGCATACCAGTAATGCTGACTTGGGGCCAGAGTCATTCATTGCTGTCCTCAGGAAAGGCACATTGTTGGCACTTGTCCAAGTTGCAGATATCTGTCTCATCTATAATGGTCATTGGAACTGAATTTCACTAAGGGCTGTTAACTACCTTAACAAATAACCATCCACAGAGCTATGCCAAGCAGCCAAGTATATCAACTCACACTTCTACCAAGTAAGCAAGTATAATACACAAGCCCCCAAATCCCACCCATGGTCCCAAGAAATAATTTAACATTGACTTTATGGAGTTTCTAACCTGTAGCCTTATAAATGCCCTAAAATGAATACTATTGAAACTACTTAACTGGAAAATAAAAATTGCTCACCTCTCAAACCATTTCTGATACTTATCTTTGATTGTTTAGTTTGGTGGAGTAAATAACTCTTTTGTGCCACAAGTTCAATTTTGCACAAAGAAGTAACAAATCCTTAAGGTATTATATATCAGCAATTACAATAAAATGTAAATAAAGTATTGATATTTAAAGATTTCAAATTTATACAGAGCATCCTTTACTTTTCCCTTGATTTTCCTCATTCACTATAGTGTATCTTCTCAATAAATACTTAAAGGGTTGAAGACAACAAAGGAAGAAGGATGAAAAATGGACAGATGGATGGAAATACAGCTTTAAGGTGATTAAAGCAGATGTTTCATTGATTTAACTAGTTGTTGGTTGCCAAATACACTGTAATACAAGGTTAGGAAATTATGGTGTTTATATTTTAAAAAGGGATACAAACAAGTAAATAGAAAATTACCTAATATTGTGGGAAGTAACTTGTTATTGGGTTCCTCTTTTTCCTTCCCAGATTTTGCTAATCTCAAGTTTTTTAATGCCCAGACTTTTCATCTAGACCTAACTTCTCTCACATTTTTTCCCCTACCATCTTTCCTTCATCACACACCTGTTTCAGTTTTATTCCTAAAGAGCCTTAATGTTTTCTGGAAATTGAAAAGAAAACCACTTCTAAGCGCCTGCCCTGGCAGGTGCGAGGTTGTGAGTTCAATCCCCAGTACTGCAAAAAAAAAAAAAAAAAAAAAAAAGAAAACCACTTCTGATATGCTAGCAAGTGCCTGCTTTGCCATTGCCAGACAACATAGTTAAAAAATTAATCATTAGTTTTCTCCTTTTTAATAGTATGTGATTGTTATACATAGGAAATACATTCATGATGAGAATTGCTATATAAATTTAACATCTTGATCATTTTTATCTCCCTTCCTTCTGGTTCTCCCCTCTCCTTCTTACCTTGGATTCTCTTTCTATCTCCATATAGTCTATGTCCTTGTATCATATCATCAATCTTTCATTTTGCTATTTAACTTTGGATACTTTGGATTTCTCACATAAGAGAAACAGTGCAGTGTTTAACTGTGTCTGGTTTAATTTTCTCAGCATTATAGACTCAAGCTGCATCCACTTTCTTACAGATGACTCAAATGTATCTTTCTTTGTCGTCAATTAGTACTCTACTGTGTATGTATACCACTTTTATCCATTCACCCGTTGATGGGCAAAGACACTGCTTCCAAGAAGTAGCTATGATGAGTTGTGCTGTTATAAACATGGGTATGCATATATCACTGCACAATGATGTCTTTAATTCTTTTGGGAAAGATACCCAGAAGAGGTACAGCTGTGTCAAATGGAATCTCTTCTTTTAGGTTTCTGAGGAATCTCCATACTGATTTCCACAGTGGTAGTACTAGTTTGCATTCCCATAAGCAATGTAGAAGGGTTCCTTTCTGCCTACAACCTTGCCAACATGTGTGTTTTGAATTATTGATGATAGCCATTATTTCTAGAGTAAGATGGAACCTCAGTGTTTTGATTTGGGTTTTTTGAGTGGCCAAAGAGGTCAGTTTTTCATGCACCCATTAGGCATTTGTATTTCTTTAGAGAAGTGTCTACCTCTTTCATTTGTCTATTTTTGATTGGGCCTTTCAAATCTGGGGGAAGGTCTAATTTTTTGAGTTCTTTATGTATTCTAGATATTAGCCCTTTGTCTGAAGAACAGCCAGCAAAACCCTTTTCCCATTCTGTAGCTTGTCAGTTCACTCAGTTGCTTCTTTTGCTGTGCAGAAGATTTTAGATTTGATATAGTCTTATTCACTGATTATTGGTGTTACTTTTTGTGCATTTGGAGCTCTGTCCAGAGTCCTTGCCTATATCTCTGATTTTTCCATTGTATTTTCCATCAGACTCAGTGTTTCTGCTTTTATATTTAGGTTTTTGATCCACTTTTATTTGATTTTAGTACAAGGTAAGAGATATGGATCTAGATTCATTCTTCAGTATGTGTATAGCTAGTTTTCCCAGCACCATCTGTTTTTTAAAAAAAAAAAACTGTATTTTTTCCAGCCTCTTTTGGTCTCTTTGCTGAAGACCAAATGGCTGAAAGTGACATCTGAAGTTATTTCTGCATATTGATTGTGTTCCATAAAGCAATACATTTGTTTTTCTTTATTTTATGGAGAAAAAGTAAAACAAAATTTCTTAACAAAATAATAGGAAAATAATAATAGTTGATATATTACATGTTACCTTTAAGGTAGTCACTCAGGATAAAAGATATAGACATGAAAATTCTTCAGTCAATATTACCACAAACTTTCCTTTTTAATGAAGTAAGAGACACTAATAATATAACTGTCTTGCATTGTTTCCTTTTACCCTACTGTCATTTTCCCTTTCACCCATCCTAGCTCCTTTTTACTTTTGAACAATTTCTTCCCATTTCACAATCTTTTGTACATTTTAGACCTTAATTATTCTTTCAGTTTCTCACATCAGGGAAGCAACACAATGTTTACACATGTGAGTTTTATTTATTTCACTTATGAGTATGGTCTCAAGTTGTACCCACTTACCTATAAAATCTCAAGTTTACCCTTCTTCATGGCTGAGCAGTACTCCATTGCATGAAAATGCCACATCTTTTTTATCCATTCTGTGATTGATGAAATTTGGGTTGTTTCTAAGATTTAGATATTAAAAATTGTGGTGCTGTGCACATGGGTGCACATATATTGCTGTGGTATGATGTTTTCAAATTTTCTGGGAAAATTCCCAGATGGAGAATAGCTAAATCAAATGGGACCTCTAATCCTAGTTGTTTGAGGATTATCCACACTAATTTACACAATGGTTGCACCAGTCTAACTTTCACCAACAGTGGAGAGGGATTCCTTTTCCACAGCTTCAGCATTTGTTATTGGCTTGTTTCTTGATGATAGCCATTCCTTCCGGGGGAAGATGGAATCTCAGTGTTGTTTTAATTTGCATTTCTCAATTGATCAATGATGCTGAATATTTTTTTCATATATTTATTGGCCATTTGTATTTCTTTATCTGAGAAATGAATCTTCATCTCAGATGCCCATTTTTGGATTGGTCTTTGAATTTGGGGAGTTTGATTTTTTTCAATTCTTTATATATTTTAGATTGAGGTCCTTTTTCTGAGGGACAGTTGACTAAAATTTTTTCCCATTCTGTGGATTGTCTTTTCACTCTGTTGTTGATTTCCTTCAATGTGCAAAAACTTTTTAATAAGATGAGATCCCGGTTGTTGAGTCGTTGAAGTACTTCTTGTGTAGTTTGTGATTTGTCCATGAATTCTCCGCCTACTCATATGTCTTTAAGAGTTCTACCTACCTTGTCTTCCAATAGATTTAGTGTTTCTGTTTCAATATGTAGAACTTTGATCCATTTTGACTTTAGTTTAGTGCATGGTGATAGACATGTGTCTGGTTTTAGTTTTTGGCATGTGGAAAGCCAGTTTTTCAGCACCATTTATTGAAGAGGCTATATTTCTTCCAGTGAACATGTTTGGCCAGTTTGTGAAAGGCAAGGTGGCTGAGGGTCTTTGTAGTTGTGTATCTTCTAATGTGTAACACTCATCCTCAGGTCTGCTTTTTTCTGTCAGTATCATGCTGATTTTGTCACTGTAGCTTTGTAGTGTAATTTCAAGTCAGGGATTGTGATGCCTCCTGCTTTGCCTTTGTTGCCCAGAATTGCCTTTTCTACTCCAGTTCTTTTCTGTTTCCAAATGAATTTTAAGAATGTTTTCTCTAGATCTGTGAGGTATGCTAATGGTATTTTGATTGGGATTGCATTAAATCTGTATAAAAGTTTTGGGAGTATGGCCACTTTCACAATATTGATTCTTCCTATCCGTGAGCAAGGTATATCTTTCCATTTTCTGGTATTCTCTTTAATTTCCTTTTTCAGAGTGCTGTAACTTTCAATATACAGATCTTTTAATCCTTTGTTAGAATGATTGCTAAGTATTTCAATTTCTGGATGCTATTGTGAAAGCTTTTGTTTCTTCAATTTCTCTCTCAGTGAGTTTGTTGTTTATGTACAGGAATGCTATTGATTTTTGAGTGTTAACTTTGTATCCAGATATGCTACTGAATTTGCTTGTTAACTCTAATAGTCTTTTGGTGAAATTTTTGGGGTCTTCTATGTAGAGTATCATGTCATCTGCCAATAATAATAATTTAACTTCTTCCTTTTCTATCCTTATTCCTTTTATTTCTCTTTCTTGTCTAATTGCTCTGGCTAACATTTCTAGAACTACATTGAATAGTTGTGGTGATAGTGGACATCATTGTCTGATTTTAGAGTGAAAGATTTCAGTTTTTGTTCATTTAGTATGATGTTGACTGTTGGTTTGTCATAGATGGCTTTTATCAGCTTGAGGTTGGAACCATCTATTGTGATCTTCTCTAAGGGTTGTTTTTTTATCGTGAATGAATGGTGGATTTTATCAAAAACTTTTCTGCATCTATTGAGATGATCATGTGATTTTTGTCTTTAGCTCTGTTGATATGATGTATTGTGCTTATTGATTCACATATGTTAAACTAACCCTAAATTCCTGAGATAAATCCCATTTGGTCATGGAGTATAATCTTTTTGATGATTTGCTGCATTCTGTTTGCTAGTATTTTATTGTGAATTTTTGCATCTATGTTAATTAGGGAGATTAGCCTATAGTTCTCTTTTTTGGTTGGATTTTTTCTCTCATTTTGGTATCAGAGTAATACTTGCCTCCAGGAATGAGTTAGGGAGAAATGCTTCCCTTCAATTTCATTAAAGATTTTGAGGAGTGTTGGCATTAACTCTTCTCTAAATTTCTTGTAGAATTCTGCTATGAATCCATAAAGACTTGAGCTTTTCTTTGTTGGCAAGATTTTAATTACATTTTCAACTTCAGTAATCAATATTGGGTTATTCAAAATTTTTATATCTTCTTGATTCAGCATTGGTAACTCATAAATTGCTAGAAATCTGTCCATTTCTTCTGTCTTTTCCACCCTGTGCAAGTAAAAATATTCAAAGTAGATATTGATGATCTTCTGAATTTCCACAGGATCTGTAGTGATTTCAACGTTTTCATTCCTGATTACATGAATTTGAGTTTTTTCTTTCCTTTTCTTGATAAAGTTGGCTAGGGGTTTTTCAACTTTATTCAGTCTTTCAAAGAACCAACTATTCTATTCCTTTATTCTTTGTATTGTTTTCTTAGTCTCAATTGCATTAATTTCTTCTCTGATCTTTAAAGTTTCCTCCCTTCAATGAGATTGGGCTTAACTTACTCTTCCTTTTCTAGATGCTTGAGATGCAGCATTAAGTTATTTGTCTGTGCTCATTCTTTTTTTCCTGATGTGAGAATTCGCTGCTATATATTTCTCTCTTAGGACTGCTTTCATTTCATCTCATAGGTTCCAGTATGTTATATTTGCATTTTCACTTGATTGTAGATATTCTTTAATTTCTTCTATGACATTGGTTGTTCAGGAGGTATTCATGGAGATTTTGCAGTTTCTTTTGCCATTAATTTCCAATTTCATTTCATTATGGTCAGATCATATGCATGGGATAATTTCAATTCCTTTTTTGCATTTACTTAAGCATATTCCATGGTTTAGTATATGGTCTATGTTAGAGAATGTCCCAGTGCAGCTGAGAAGAATGTGCATTCTGATGCGATTGGGTGGAACATTCAGTAAATGTCCACTAAGTCCATTTGTTCAGAAGTTTGATTCACTTCTGTTATTTCTTTGCTGACTTTTTTTCTAGTTGATCTATCTCTTTGTGACAATGGGGTATTAAGGTCTTCCATTATAATTGTGTTATTGCTTGTTTGATTTTTCATGTCTGTTAATATTTGTCTTACATAGTTGGGTGCTCCCATATTTGGTACATATATATTTATGAGTGTTATCTCTTCCTCTTGAACTTTTCCCCTACAAGTATGTAGTGACCTTCTTTATCTCTTTTGATCATTTTTGGCTTGAAGTTCACATGTCTGAAAATAGAATAGCTACTCCTGTTTTTTTTCTGGGTTGCTATTGCATGGGATATTGTTTTTCATCCTTTGACTTTTAGTCTGTGTGTTTCTTTTTGAGTTAAATGTGTTTCTTGTATACAGAATATTGTTGGTTTTTGTTTCTTGACCCATTCTTCCAGTCTGTTTCTTTTTATTGGTGAATTGAAGCCATTTACATTGATGGTTATAACTGTTATGTATTGTTTTATCTTTATCATGTTAGTTTCCTGCTATTGGTTCCTTGCTCTTTCCCCTCTGTCTAACTGCTTGCCCTGCCTTGTGGTTTTTTTCTGTTTTTGATCTGGGAATTGTGGTCATTTTTATCTCAACCTAGAATATCTTTCAGTAGTCTTTCTAAGGTTGTTTTGGAGGATGTGATTTTCTTCTGTTGTTCTTTGTCATGGAAGTATCTTATTTCTCCATTAATTTTGAAAGATAGTTTTGCAGGGTACATTAATCTGGGTTGAAAGCTGTTTTCTTTCAGGTTTTGCAATACTTCAGTTCAAGCTCTTCTTGACTTGAATGTTTGTATTGAGAAATTGGCTGTGTTTCTAATGGGATGTCCTTTATAGGTGATCTGTTCTTTTCTCTAACAGCTTTCAATATTCTGTTTTTGTGCTGAATTTTTGGGATCTTGATTGTTATATGTCTGGGTGTAGATTTATTTTGCTAATGGCTGTTTTGAGTTTCGTATGCCTCACTTATCTGTATGTCAGGTTCTGTTCATATGCTTGGGAAGTTTTCTGGTATTACTTCTGCAAACAATTATTTTTAATGTCATTTTTGTTGGCCCCTGCTTTTTCTTTGACACTTAATTGTTTTTTTATTGTTTTTTTTTTTTTTGTCTTTTTTGAGAAATGGTCTGTCTTCACAATGCAGTTCAACCTGGTCTTGAGCTCATTTTGTAGCCCAGATTAGTCTCAAAGTTGCAACAACCCTCTTGCCTCATCCTCCTGAGTGCTGGGATTACAGCCTTGCACCACTATGCCCAGCTTTGACATCTATCTGTCTTATATTGTTTGTCTTTGCATCATCTTGTAGCTATTGAATTGTTGCTTCATGATCCCTTTTATCTTTAAGAGATTTTTCCTTTCATGATTACTAGTCCCAATCCTGTCTTTAAGGTCCGAAAGTCTGTCTTCAGTATCTTTCAGTGGTTTTGCCAGCTTTCAGTGGCTATTTTAATTTCCAAGATATGTCTTTGAATCTGTTTCATGCTTTCTATTTCTTTCCTATATTGTTCATTCAAGGTTTTCAGCATTTTCCTATGTTCCTATATTATTTTATCTACATCTCCTCTGGCTATGCAGATCAATTCTTTCATTAAGGTTGTCATTTCTGTGTTTTTTATTTTTTTTATTTTTTACTTGAGATTATGTCTGATCTGATCTCCTTGTGGATTTGTTTCTTTACTTCACCTGCTATCTTCTCAGAAATTTCAGGTTAAGTGTCTCCCAATTTATTCTCAGTTGATATCTCCTGTACTTGTTCTAGATGGATTGGAGGTCTGAGATTCCATTTTGGTTTTTTGTCTTGTCATTTTCATCTCTTGGTTCATATTTCAGTCTTTTCAATCTCACTAGTCTTGCCTGTCCATTGTGTGTGCCTTAGTCAGGGTCCTACTGTGTGGCTGGTATTCTCCCAGTTGCTGGGTCCCACAGTGTGTAGGGGAGGGATCTGTCACCTAAATTCCTCCTGTGGGGACAGTTGGGTGAGTCTTGGGTTCTTCCTGGGCTAACTAGCCTAGGAGTACTGATGTGAACTGATAACTTTGCTCTGCATTGTTACTGCTGTTTCAGATTTTTCCATGCTGCCAGACCTACCTGACCATGATGTATAGCCCAGTCGGGGCCCTGTGTCACTGGGTGTCTCATAGGATGGAGGGAGGGCCCACCTGTGCAGTCACAGGCCAATCAGGGTTTCTCCAGTTGATATTTGCAAGAAATCTGTGAAAAATCTTTGCTCTTTTCACTTTACAACTGAGGAAACAGAGAACCAAGACAAAAATACAGTAACAGATAGAACCACAGTTGGTCTCTACTTAGGGTTTTCAAACCCACTATGATTTCCAAGACATTTTTACTGCCTTTCCAGTTTCAAAAGCCAAGTTTGTGAAAATGCTTAGTTAAATATTTGATTAGGAAGGAGGGAAGGAAGAAAGAAAGGAGACAAAAAATAAATGAAGAAAGAAATGTAGGAATGAAAAAGGGTAAAGACAGATAAGAAAAGAAATTAAACTCTAATTGAGAGTTGATTTATGAGGCTGAGGATGCTCTGTGTCGTGAGTGGTTCCCAAAAAGCTAGAGCTCTAGGTTTCTTGTACACATTCTTCCCAAAAGCAAGTGAAAATCAAGTTAACCCAGTATTTTAAAAGAATGACTAAGTATGAAATTTCCTTTGTCATATTGGATGTAGAGTTAATAAATTAGTAAAGCAACATCTGCAGAAACATCTGTAGTTTTGTGAGTCTAAGAACTCTAAAGCACTATGGCATATTTATTAGATGATTAACCATGTAATGTGTGTACAAAAGATTTACTCTATGCTGTTTGATGATCTTAGATCAAGGCAGAATAGCTTTATTTCTGAAAGATAGAATTAACTTAAAGTAGGTTTTATATATTATTCATATCTATAATAAGAACAGATGAAAGGCATAAAGTGATTTGGGTACTAATCTATGAGGAAGATATTTTGATCAAACTAGCCCACACTAATAACTCTTCTTTCTTCTTTTCCATGTTAATTGTTGAATCTCTATTATAAATTTCAGCATTTCACTGGTAGTTTCTTGTGTTAATCTTATTTCCCTTTTACATATTTATCTTGATGTCAAGGATATGTCAAGTAGTTTTTATGAATGTTTGATAATATCTAGCAGAATATTACACAAAGAAATTCAGAAGTACCTATTTTAATTAAAATGGATTTTAATTTTTTCAAGAGGACAAAGTTCTTCATGGAAAATCTAATAAAGTCATTTATTTTGTTTTCTTTGTTGTGAGAAGAGGTAATTTTGAATAAAGATAACTACTAGGGTTGACCTCAGCCATCTGATGTTATTCATAAAAATCTTACATGAAATGAAGCTTCTTTACATTAATATGGCTATTTCAAATAATAACTACATCTAGTTAATTATATCAATTTAAGCCTAAATTTGTTTATATTTTCTATCCCTTTGAATTTCCATCCATATAATTCATTGAAATATTTATTGAATTTTCTTCCCAAATGGTACATTTTCTTTAAAATTTTGCAACATGAAGAATAATTACAGCATTTCATAGTGATAAAGAAGTATGAAATGAACAGTCATTTTTCCTATGAAAAATTTTAAGTATATGGGAAAAGTCTACTGTAGGAAAGTAATACTTTGAACATTTAAATTTTTCTTATATCTATGTGAAAGCAGAGGCTTAAAAGGAGATTTATCAACTTGTGTTTTAAATAGCAACTTGGAACCTCTGAAATGAAAGGTTGGCTTTGTCACAATTTAGTTGTTTATCTTTTGAGTATTGTGTTATCAAATAACTACTTATCATTTTTTTGCTTTTGAGATGTTTTGTTTTTCTGTCCTAAGTGAAAGAAAAATACCATTTTGTGCATTATACCTAATAGATTATACTAGCATAAAATGTAAATACTTTTAGTGTTTCCCTATTTTAGGAAACAGCTTTTTTTAAGACCATTCATCTAGTGAGTTGAAGGGTACACTTATTTTAAACAAGTCAGATTCTACTTTAAGTAGAATGGTTGGATTATAAACTTAAAATCATTAGCTGTTAGGACATTTTAAAATCAAACTTTTGGCTAGTGTTAGCTTGAGCAAAAGTTGTGAGCTCCCATACCAGCTCTTCACACTCTGTAGTGTGACATAAAGGCAGTTTGACTTCCCTGAGTTTATAGACATTCCTGTGCTTGAGTCCACAACATCATAGTTTCACCCGTTGTGTTGGGTCAGTCTTGCCTCTGAGTAATCCAATGCCTGCAAGATGGTCCTTTTAAATTTATCCCAAACGTTCAAGCCACATAAATTATATCTTAAATAAGTATGATTTACAGGTTATAATAAAATTATAATCTTTATGTCTTTCACTACCTCCATTATGATTTATTCAGC
The DNA here is from genome assembly GCA_004363535.1 of Dasyprocta punctata. Lineage (NCBI taxonomy): Eukaryota > Metazoa > Chordata > Mammalia > Rodentia > Dasyproctidae > Dasyprocta > Dasyprocta punctata. The sequence continues at coordinate 74,590 of RJWM01002261.1, read as the reverse complement.
AGAATGAATTTGGTCCAGGGGAAATTCTATTCTCCATCAGGTCTCACACCATTCTCGAACTTTGAGGTATTCAAGAGCTCTGGGTGGTGAGTCCAGGAGTAAGGAGACTGTGACCTGTCATCTCACTTGATAGCACAGCTTCTATATTTGATCATGGTGTCTTGGTGAAAATCTTGATGTTAACATTTATTCCAATTTCTTGATTAGAGCTGTCAGGATTGATAAAGGTGACAAACTAGAGCAGGTGGCTAATAAGAGGTCGAGAGTTTCAGCTTCACATGCCACCTGTGAAATGAGTTTGACTTAGAGATGTCCTCAGTTCTTTTTAATTCTGTCTCAAATCCTGGCTTATCTCGTTCAGGATGCACTTCCCATACCCCTGAATTCCATTTTTCTTGCCTACCATGGTGTGGGGTAAATATCAGCTTTGTTCTCTGGATAGACAGAACGATCAGCTTAACTTTTATTCAGTTTTTATTTAAATTTCAATTTGCAGATACTCTGTGCTCTCTGTTATTTGGGAAATTAAAGACTTCTAGCACAGGTGATGCACTTCAGATTCATACAATCTGGTTTGCTTATTCAGTCGCAAATCTTCACTGGGTGATTTTTATTAATATATGCGAATATGAGAAAATAGAAAAAATGAAAATACACTAAATATTACATTTTTTAGTTCTTTATATATTTCTAGATGTTGATCCTCTGTCTGAGAAATAGCTAGCAAAATTTTTTTCCCATTCTGTAGGTTGTCTTTCATTCTGTTGGTTGTTTCTTTTGCTGTGTGGAAGCTTTTTCATTTGATGTGATCCCATTTCTTGATTTCCAGTACTTTTTCCTGTGCAACCAGGTTTCTGTTCAGAAAGTCTTTGCCTGTACCTATGACTTCAAGAGTTTTACCTATTCTATCCTCTAATAGGTTGAATGTTTCTATTTTAGCAATTGAGTTATTTAATTCATTTTGATTATAGTTTAGTACATGGTGAGAGACATGGGTGTAAACTCAATTTTTCAAACACCCAACTTGGATAACCAGTTTTCCAAACACCCGAAAGTAAAAGGCTCAGTCAAAAAATGGGCAAGTGAAATAAATAGACACTTCACACAAGAAGTACAAATCGTCAATAAATACAAGAAGAAATTCTTAACCTCTTTAGCTATTACAGAAATGCAAATTAAAACAACCCTGAGATCCCATCTTACTCCAGAAAGAATGGCCATCATTGAGAAATCAAATAATAACAAATGCTAGACAGGCTATGGGAGAAAAAAGAAACCTTTTTACCCTGTTGGTGGGAATGTAAACTAGTAAAACCGCTGTGGAAATCAGTGTGGAGATTCTTCAACTGAAACTAGAAATTCTATTTGACCCAGTTATTTCCCTTCTAGGTATTTTCTCAAAAGAGTTGAAGACATCATATTATAATGACATATCCATATCTGTGTTTATAGTAGCACAATTCATAACAAGTAAATTTTGGAAGTGCCCTATATGCCCATCAACAGATGAACGGATAAAGAAAATGTGGAGTGTTTACTCTGCCATAAAGAATGATAAACTTGAATCATTTGTGGGAAAACAGATGCACCTTGAGACTATAATGTTTTTGTCACTCTGCGAAGGAAGTCTGGAAGTCTTTTTCCGTTCAGAGTTTTTAGCTGTGCTGTCATGGCTGCATTGATATTCTGAATTGATTCGAAATGTTTACCCTTTATAGTCATTTTGACTTCAGGGAAGAGTCAGAAGTCACATAGTTCCAGATCTCATGAATAAGGTAGATAAGGATGTACCATAATATTTTTACAAGCCTGCCTTTCCATTGGGTGACACTAGCAGCAGCACTCACACCATGTAAAGGCCCTCACAAAAGAGAACTTCCGCAATTGCTTTAGAAAGTGACAAGAACAATGAGAATAAGTGTGTTTTAAGCAAGAGGGAATATTTTGAGGGAAATTAAGGAGAATATACATTTTACTGTAAAAAGTCTTTAAATTTAAGCATTCATCATATATTTTGATCACTCATTGTACATAGAACATATATGCATAAAGTTTAGTAGAAATTCAGAATATATATAAATTTAGCTTCTATGATATTAATCTTATATACATTGGTATGTTGCTATGAGGCAAACATTTGATTTCATCTGCCAAATTCTTTCCCATCTACTTCCCACCACATAACTTCCACTGAAGATAAAAAAGCTAGCGACTTGTAACATCACAGAAAGCAGAGTGACGGGCAGCAAGCATATCGCTAGATATAGAAGGATTTACAACTAGCTACAGGACTTATGAAACAATTAAGATTTACAGTTGCTGGCTAAAGTATTTTCCCCTTCAAATATTTTATTTCCAAAGAGTCATGTGCAGTATGGAAGGGTTACAGGATCAATTTTTGTAGCTATTTGTTGCTTTTGGTGGTGTTGGGGAATGGAAATATAGGGAAACACTGCTATGTGTGTGAGGCAAGCTTGTAGTTGTTAAACTTTCTCATTGTATGTTTTTTAATATTTGTTGATTAAACTACATGTGAGAAGTCCATTTTGGTTGTAAGTATTGTACTGCTAACCAGTGTTTGAGATACTTCAATCTATTATCAGGACATTGTGGGAATAGTTGACATATTAAAACTTCTTGGAAAAAATTTAAAAATGAGTTATATACATTCGACACCTTCCCGGGAAGTAAGCACCACCATGGTAGGAAAGGGCGCCAGCCAGAAGAGAAACTACGCCTTCCTGAGAGCCAGCCTGTGCACGGGCTCAAAAACCTGTAGAGCAGCCCTCAGAACCTCGTGATTTGGAGGACTCAGGGTGAGATGATAGCAACTGAGGAGAAGGGAATAGCTTGATGCTTGTATTGTTTGATTGACTCTGCAGGTCTGGGGCTGGTGGTTAGGGCATCTACTGAGAGGATGTCAGTGTGCATTGTGTCAACTGTAGGGGTATCTTCCTGTCTTGTTTTTTAAATCCAATGTTTAGTTCCATTTTACTGTTTTGTTTTATTCCTGTGTCTGGTAACCTGAGCGACTATTTTGATGATAACAATGTGAAGTATTGTTCTCACCATTTTGTTTTTTTCTGATTCCTTGTTTTATTTTATTCAATGTTATGTTTTGATTGGTTTCATTCTGTTTTGTTTTGTTTGATTTTTCTATGTCTGATGGTATGGACAACTATTGTGAAGATAGCAAGATATATTATGATAGCCATTGTTGATTTCTTATTGTTCTGTTCTGAAGTTCTGTACCACGTCCACTGCTGTGTTTGGATTGGCTTTATTCTGTTTTCTTGGGTTTTGTTCTTTTTAAAATAAAATGAAAAAAAACCCCTTTGAGATACGTTGAAAGGGTATAACAAGGAAGTTTAAAGCTGCAAATGCACACATAAAAAGAATAAAATAATAAATAAATAACTTGCTGATACAGCCTGAAGTCCTAGAAAGGCAAGAATGATCAAAATATGAAATTGATGGAAAGAAATTATAAAGGTTAGAGCAGAAGTTAATGAAAAATTCAATTGTAAGAAGAATGCAAAGGGTCAATGAATCAAACAGTTGGTTCTTTGAAACGATGAGAAGGGGTTCTGGGGACAGTGGAGGAATAGAATAAGAAAGAAGGATTAAAATGAAGCTGGGTGTGGTGGTGTACTCACTGCACTTAGGAGGCGGAGGCAGAAGGGATGCCATGAGTTCGAGACCAGATTGGATTACAAAATGAGTTCAGGGTTAGTTTGAACTGGATAGTGAAACTCTGTCTCAAAAAAACATGTGATATGTATATATACCGATCTCCACCATAAGGATGCATTTTCTATGAATCACAAACATATACTAATAAAATTGAGAAAAACATATATTTAGCCTAAAAAAAATTACATACATTCTTCATTCTTATTCATATCACAAGCACCCAAAAATTTCAGTGATAGGAAAACATTGACACATAACTGCTTTATTATCTGTAATTTGTTTACTGTTTGTCAGTTTAAGAGGAAGTGAATGCATCTCTTTTTTCCTCAGACTCTATGGCATTTATATTATTCATTTATGACAGTTACCCAGTTACAACAGCTATGTTATCCAGTTTGACACAGAGAAAAATTATGTTCTATATAAAATAATGCTTTTGATTGGGGTGACATTGTTAGAAACTATCTACGTTTATTAGGTGACCTGTCATTTTTCAAACCCACTGAATGAGAGGTAGGAGTCTACCAAGTTGGATTGTTCACACTTGGGAAAATCAAAGTTTTGTATTCCTTAGGAGGAGTGTCTATTTAATCTAAGTGAAATACAAAATTATCACACTGATCTGTGCACCCATGTTTATAGCAACACAATTTGTAACAGCCAGATCTTGGAAACAACCCAAGCGCCCATCAATCAAAGACTGGATAAAAAAGATGTGGTATTTTTATACAATGGAGTACTACTCAGCTATTAAGAAAGATTGCATTGAGACTTTTATAAGTAAATGGTCACAACTTGAGACCATACTCATAAGTGAGATAAATCAAACCCACATGTGTAAATACTGTATTGTCTCCCTAGTGTAAGAAATGGAAAAAGTATATATGATCCAAAATCTATAATAAATACTATGTAAGGGTAAAAAGCAGCTCGAAGAGCAAAAGTAATTGGGAAGGGAAAGGGGGAAAGAGAAAAGGGAAAAGGAAAAGATATAAATCTGTATATATGTATATATAAGATAACTAAAATGAACACACTGCTGAATGCATTCGTTATTGAGAAAGAACAATTAATACTCATATGATTGGATCAGTTTTACATGTCTATATCTTTTAATGTAAGTAACCATTTTTTTTTTTTTTTTTTTTTTTTTTACAGTACTGGGGATTGAACTCACAACCTCGCACCTGCCAGGGCAGGCGCTTAAGCCACTGAGCCAAACTCCCAGCCCTGGTTTTTTGAGGCAGGGTCGCACTGTGTAGCTCAGGTCGGCCTTGCGCTCGCGTTGTAGCCCAGGAGGGCCTCGAACTCACAACGCTCTGCCTACCTCAGCCTCCCGAGTGCTGGGATTAAAGGCGTGCGCCACCACGCCTGGCCTAAGTAACCATTTTGAAGATAACAATACATAGTATTGCAACCATTGTCAAGTTTCTATCATCCTGTTTTGTAAACCTGCAATGTTACTGTTGTGCATTTACTCTAGTCGTTTGTCTCTTTTGCTTGTTGTCTTTGTTATACATGTCTTTTTTTTTTTCTTTCTTTTTCACTTAAATAAAACAAAAATTATCACACTGTCTCCAAGATCTACCTTTATCTAGATCCTGGTATTTTACCACCATGTTAGTAAAAGATAGTGTTTTGCAGTTCCATGGTACCTTTTGTCTGAGAATATCGATGTTTATTTAATCTGCATAATACCTTTGGGCAGATGAGAATCTGTGGTATTTTCTTTTCTGCTTTTTTCTTTTTAAATATCAAGAAGCACTTTCATGCAAAACAACCACATTTCCCCCCAGCACTATGGTTTTTAGGGCCATAGTGCAACAGTCAGTAACTCTTTTCTAGGAGCCTGAATTGGTTTTACCTTCTCTTCTGCCTGTCTTTGGCCAAGGTGTCAATGAAAGTAGTTAGCGAGCATGTAAAATTATTTGTAAAACTTACTGGAGATGTTTCACAACTCTATGTGTATGTACCCTTTTGCACATTATAGGTGAAGTCAAGTAACTGGGGGGTCCACATGTGCACATTCCATAGAAAAACTGATGGTAAATTTTCTCACAGAAAATTTGAGAACCACACATAAAGTTCACAATTGTGTGTCAGAGATCTACTTTTGCATAAAAAATTGCCACAAAACCTAGGAGCTTAATACAAATCACATTTTATTATCTTAGTGTCTATGGACCAGCAGTCTGGACTCAGCTCAACTGTTTTTTTTTTTAGCTTAGGATTTCAAAAGGCTGCAACCAACATGTTTGTTGAGGAAATTCTCTTTCAATTCTACTCAGGTTACAGGCAGAATTAATTTGTTTGTATTTGTCAAACTGAGGACCCTGGTCTGTTGCTGGCTGTTGAATGGAGAGCGCTCTTAGCTCATAGGTGACTGTCAGTTTCTTGCAATGTGGAATTTTAAAATATAGCTTTTTTTCAAAGTCAACTTGGAGAGAAAATCTCTATAATTAATCTTTTAACAAGATATTGTCTCACATGTATAATGCAAACAAGGCATGGGCATAATTTTGCTTTGCCATTTTCTCCTAGAAGCAAGTGACAAATTCTGCCCACACTCAAGGGAAGGTGATTATCTAAAGGCACAGACACTGGGGGAAGGGATAATGGGGAGCTGCCTTAGAGTCTGCCCACTCTACTTATTAATCATCTCTATTGGTTGAAAATAGGGGGATCTGTCTGTGGTGGAAAAGCCAAGTTATTAATTGTGACTAAAGCAAAATGGATCTTATGTCTCTTTCATATGAAAAAGAAAAAGACAAATCCAAAGGAAAGCATGCCGTAACTGGTGTGGTAGCTCCACCTTTCCATTAGGGACCTATGTTCTTTCTGTCATTTCTATGCGATTTTTAATTCAAGACTTCTAGTCATGGCATCTAGTCTCAAGGTCATCTCATGGCCTGATGGGTCTATTAACCATCACCAAAAGAAAGGAGGGAAAGGTAAATGCAAAAAAGTTCATTCCTGCTTAGGTAGCTCCTTTGACCTTCTTAGATATCCACAGACTACTCCATAAGTTTGGCCAAATCTTATTTACATATGGCTAGTGGTTACATTTAGCTTACTTACACACAGCTGAGTGGGAGGCTGAGAAATGCAATTTTAAGTTGAAGTTATTGTTGCCCAAAATAAAATTCATGTTCTTTTACTAAAAAAAGAGTGAAGACTTGCCTTCAGCCGGTGACTTTCTGTTTCTTCCATGCTGGCATTGATAGCTCTCTCCAATCTTGTGCTAAATGTTGAAACTTCCCATTCAATATTGACCTCCTAATGGAAAGTCTTCAGTGGGGTCTGTCTTCAGACCACTTTTAAGCAGACACAATATGTTGATCTCTGCCTGTGTTAGTTGGTTCAGGTGTTGTCACCATGAAAAGTCCCTTATGTTGATTTTTCTCTCCTTGCCAAAATTCTTGAAATGGTAACATGTGATACAAGTTAATCAGTGACACTTGGATGGTGCCTGGCCTTTACTTGTTTTATCTTTCATCTCTATCAGTTAGGTCTCCAAATTCTCGGGGTGATATACTGGTCTAGTCTGTCTCCTTCCTACTTAGTAATTCATTGCCTGCTTTGAAATTTTCATCACCATGCACTGGTTCCATTTCAGGTATTGGGTTACATTTTACACCCTTGACGCCATGTTTTTGCTTGGAGCACATCCTGTTCTCTGCCCCCATACCCTGGTTACTTTGTGGTTCTGTCACCCATAGCTGGAACTGACACAAGTGCTAGATATATATTACCGTTTTGACCCAGTGTCCACTTTCCTTGCCCTCATCCTCAATCTATCCCTCTTACAACCATTGAGCTCTGACAATACTAGTCTAGGTGTATAAGAGATCCTTGGTTAACATTTAGCTGATTTGATTGAAATTTTAACTGAACTGTATCTAATAAGTACTGTGTTTTAGAAGATCTTTTGATTTTATTGATGCCAATCTTCTTCATCTACCCAGCTTATTCTCTTTTTATTTTCCTCAGAAAGCATTCCAATAAAAGTCTAAACTCATTTAATTCTCAGGTAATACTCTGGAGTATAAACTTTGTCAATGCCAAAGGTAACTAGGGTGAGAACCTCAATCAGGGTGAAATATTTTGGGGGATAGGACTTTGAGTCTCAGTAGCAGGGAGGCTGAGGTTGGCAGTGTTGTGAGTAGGAAGGAAAGAAGGAAACCTAGATCCTGAAGTGCCAGGGCCTTCAGCTGCCACCTCTATATCAGATGTTGTTGCCTTAACCCTGTCTCCTTTTTATACTCCCACCATTGTTGCAAGAGAAGTTGCAAATACTTTACTTCCCTGGAATTATATTTCTTTGTCCAGTGACTACTCAGTCCATTCCACTCACTTTCCTTCCCTAGGGTCTGACATACATTGATTTCAAGGATCTTAGTATGAAGATGCAAGAATCATGGTCAATATTCTCATCTTTTCTACTAAACACATAAACCACAGTTCTGGTTTTTTATATGAAGTCTTTCTTTGTGCAAGACACAGTTCTTGTTGATTAGAATATGGTGTTTAATAAGAGAATACAGTTATTCTCATGTGATTTGTAATCTAGAGAAATGCATAATGAATAAGTGAACTAATGAATAAGTATGCAAAAATAAAGGCATGATAAATACATTGTAGAGCATTAAACAAGCTATCATAATAGTGAGTGACTTTGGTGTAAGTGATCAAAAAAAGGCTAAAGAATTAACATATATGATAGGATCAAAAATATAAGAAAGAAGCAGTCACGCACTGATAAAAGTAGAGTTTTCAACATTTTTGTTATTAAAATTTTGGACCAAGTAATTCTTCATTGTATATGGAGGTATCCTGTGCATGACAGGATCCTTAGCAGCATCCCTAGTTTATATTACTAGAATCTAGTGGCACCTTTCCAGAAAAAACAAACTTTCTGGAGAGACATTACCAAATATGCCTTGGAAGGCAAAATTTCCTCTGGCTGATAACTACTGAATTAAGAGAAAGAACTTTCTTAGCAAAAGGCATTTAGGATTCATTTGTTATTTTCAAGTAGTAGAAAGGGAGTAGTATATCTGTAGCTTAAAGTTGAGAGGAAAGCGTAGTACCTGATGCAAAAGAGAGGAAAGGAAGATCCATGTAGTGAAGAATTTCAAATTTTGGTGACATATAATCAGATTTTCATTTAAAAAAGATTATTCTTAATGTTGTAATGTTGATAGGGAAACCAGGATGGTTGTTAGATCTGATGGTGGTTTGAACTATGGTAGTGACAGTGAAGATAAGGAGAAGGATAGATGTAAGACATATTTTAGAGGTTGTGAGGTTGATGTCAATTTGACTAGATTGAGAAATTCCTGGGAGATTAGTACAACACATTTCTGAATGTGTCTGTGGGAGTTTCCAGAAATAGCTGGCATGCAGGCCAACAAACCAATGAGGAAAGACCTACCCTGATTGTCAGTGACATCATCCAATAGCCTTGCAGTCCAGATTGGATGAAAATGGAAGAGGGAAGAAGTCGGCCTAAGTTGCAAGTTTGTTTCTTTTTGAACTGCTGCCATGGCTGGTGGACATGAGATTCCAACATCTTTGACCTTTCAGTGTGAACTCACATCAGCAGTATTCCAGGGAGCTTACAGACCTTCCACCTCAAACTGAGACTGCATCCTTGGTTCCTCTTGTTTTGAGACTTTCGGCTTCTTGGTTTGAGCAGTTGCTGGATCATATGGTTCTTTAGCATGCTATTGTGGACTATCTAGCCTCTGGTCTTGTAACCCTATCTAATAAATTCCCTTTAATATTTATTTATATAGAGGACCCTATGCAAAGTTAGAGCAGACCAAAGTTATGCAGAGAGCGGATGAGAGATAAAAGAAAAACAATAAGAAATCATGGTAACTCAGACTTTTAGTACGAGCAAGTTGGTACCAGTGATAGCAAGTGTCAGAAACGTTATGAGTTCTATTCTGGCTTTCTTAGATCTGAGATGCTAATTAGACCTTGCACTGGAGAAGAGAAGACATTTGGATGTATGAGTCCAGGGAAATGTCAGGACAGCCAGTATAGCACGGGAATCCTTATCTTTTATGTGATCTTTAAAGTGGTAAGGCTGAGGGAGATCACCTATAACACTGTAAGAAAAAAAGAGGTAAAAGCAAAGGACTAATCTTTGTGTACCGGTTGACTGAAGAATTAACCTGAGGAGGAACCAGGAAAGGAATTATGAAAAATTGCTCAGGAGATGATGGGAAGCCAAGACAGCGTGGCACCACAGAAGACAAAAGGGAAAGTTGCACCTGCTCTCACACCTGGTCTTTCTGGTGCTCCCTTAGTTATGCCAGGCTTCCTTTCTTGAGACTTTGTTAAAAGTTTGGTCTATGAAATCAGTCTTCCTGAGATCAGGTCCTGGCATTTCTTGTACCAGCTGTTGATATAACGAGTTGTGTCCTATTGCTCAAGTTTTCAGCCTTAAAATGGGAAAAATCACTGTTTATTATAGAATTGTTTTAAATTTAATCAAGGGTGTGTGTGTAAAATGCTTATGGACAGAGAGATACTGGCACTTAACAAGTGTCTAAAAACATCAGTTTTTTTATTGTTGTTGCTTGTACTCGAAATTTTAGACTTGTGTCTTGGGGTGAAGATGATTCTTTCATCACCATGACAGTAGATGTTGATACAATCTATCCAAAAATTTCCATGTTAGTATCTGTGAAAAGCCTTAAGTGTGTCTATAACCTTTGACACAACATTGTCACATCCAAGAATTCATAAAAATTATGCAAAATAATACATGAACAAGGATGATCTCCTTAGTAGAATTCAAAAAGCAAAACAAACTAATCCATTTAATACCCATTAATAGAGGACAGATAATATAAAGTTTAAGCTTAAAAGTATGTATATTCATACAAAATGCTGTCACCAAAATGAGTGAAATATACATACTTTTGAGTAAAGAGATAAATGTTGCTTCTGTGTATCAGGTAAGTTTGCATAGCAAAATGTTTATAGTAACTATCTCAGTGTGTTAAAGTTAACTATGATTTTAAAATCTTTCTCTTCATATATTTTTTTTACCTTTTTCTGGATTTTTAAATACTGAGATTTTCTCTTGCAGTAAGAGAAAAACAATAGAAATATTAAATAAAACAGAAAAAGATGCTCAGATAGGCCTTAAGCATCTCCTCTCTGCAGGCAGAGGTTGATAACTCTCCGCTATTACGCAGAGGAGATGCTTTGTTGATTTTTACTGACCTCTCCTTTTTATGCACAAAGCTTAAGTACTATCCGAGACTACATTTATCAGAGGTCTAGTTGAACAAGGATGAAGCCACATGCAGCTGTAGTTACAGGGAAACAGAACTTCAGACAAGTTAATGAGAGAAGAAAAAAAAAAAACAGGTCACTGAAGATGTCTGCTTGTCACAGAGCTATAATTTCTTTCCTCAATTACTTCTCTTTGCCAGCTGTGCTATGTGACCTGGTACTTTGCGCAGGGGACCTTCCATGTTCAGTAGATTGTGCAGGAGAAAAAATTCACCAAGCTTGGTGAAGCATCTGCACATTTCCAAAGAGGAATGTAGTGTAAGTTCAGAAGAATGTGAGTTCTATACTTTATTGCCTTGTTTCTGTGTAAACGTACATATTATAAACATGCTCTATTGGCTAAAAGTGTTTACCGTGAAGACAGTATACCATGCTGATTCTGAAAGAGAATTATTTTGATGTAATTATACAAGTTCTTATATGAACTGCATTATCCTATTTTTCATTTACTATACTCCAGTATAATTAATATTCTGTCCAAAACTACAGTCAATATATACTGAAGTACAGTAAACATTGTACCAAAATGAAAATTTACAACTTCTTAACAAAAACACAAATTTACCTTTATGTGTGTTACAGTCTATCTCTAGCTGAAAGTTGGATCCAAATACTTGGACGATGTTGTTGGTTACCATCTTGTCTAGTTCTGATTACAGTAGTGGAAGAGTAGTTTGTCTCAAGAACTTTCAAGAAACAAAAAAAATAGGGCAGAAACTGTAAAAGATATGGTCCTTAGAGGAGGTGTATCTCCAGATGGGCTCTTTTTCTAAGGAAATGGTTTAGCCTGAAAATCACAGCTGGAAGTAAGCAGAAAGCCACTGTGCTGTTTATTTGAGCTATCAGAAGAGAGAGGGAGGCTACCTGAGGTGTTAGACATTGAGTGAAGAAATTCTGGCAAAGAGGAAGCCACACCCCTCACCTCCATGTCTAACCTCTTATATGGATATCTAGGGGAACACAGAAGAACTTAGCAGAAGGCAACTGCTTAAATGTTGAGGAAATTTCAATTGTTGCACCCTGTAGGGGAGATGGAAGGGGTTTGGTAAACGCAAGGTAGTTACAAAAATGCCACAAATCTCATGCTGCAGGAGTAAAGGCCATTTCCAAAATCTAAATCTAAAATATTTATGTTAGGTCTAACATAAACTATGAGATCCACCCAAAACTGTAAAAACAAGCCATTCTAAGTTCATTGTGGTTGACCAACAATTTAACTGTCTGTTAGAACAAAAATCCACTTTATCTAGAGATGAAAACAGAATCCAGAATATCTGTACTGTGTCATCAAAGTGTCCAGCATATATTAAGAATTAATGGACCTACAAAACAAAGAAAAACAAAAAGAAAAAAGAAAAAAAAAAGAGGAAAGTCTGACCCACAAGTAAGAGAAAAATGAGTCAAAAGAAGGCAACCCAAAGATGACATAAATGTTGGAACTGGCAGACAAGAATTGTAAAGCAACTATAGTAATTATGCTCAAAATGACTGTTATTACTTTATACTTTCTCAGCTCTAAGTCTACTTTTGTTTGTCCTACTTTCTAATAATGGGGCTAGATCCCATGAACATTTTTCTTTTGTCAGCAGAACAGTGTTGTAGCTTGAGAATTGAAGGTGTTGAGGAGACACTGAAGGAGGAAGGAGCTTCTTTTCCAGGACCTGATATGTTTTTAATTTTTTAAAATTTTGGCCCTGAGTGCAAGGGAGTCCATACAGTATGTAGCACCTAGTAGTGGCTTTGCAGTGGTTTCAGTGAATGCTCCACCAAGCAACTTCCTCGTCATCTCACAGTGGGCTGAACACTGCAGCAGTTGACTTCCTTTGTTATCGCTCCTTGAAATGCATCATAAAATTTCCCATCATCTGGGATCTGTAACCAGTCTATCCAGTATGTGAATCTCAGCCTTGGGGGTGGATGCAATTTATTCCATGTGTGCCCATTCCTTCCTTACTATGCCTCAGTCCTAGAGCCAGTAGCTGCTCTTTTATTGGCTATTTTTATGCTCATTAGAGTTCTCTTTACCTCCTAGTAGTTAATAATTCTTTATATGACATTTTTCCTAGTTTACTCATAAACTTTCTATTTCCTGACTGAACCTTGACCTACAGTCATGAGACATGTTCAGAATGAACAAGAAACATCAGTAGAGATTCTGAAGCTAAAAATGAACTAACTAAAATATAAAATGAGTACAGTATGAATAATGAGTAAGATGTCTAAAATAAAAGTGCATGGAGTTGGCTTGACAGCAAACATGTACAAGTCTGAACTTAAAAATTGGATAATATACATGTATTTTTCTGAAGAAAGGGAACAACAGAAGATAAAACAATAAGTGAACAGTGTGGAATACTGTCAAAAATATAGCAGACACATGGGTATGGTCTTACAGAGAGAGAAGAAAGACAGAGAAAATGAGACAAGATTTTAAAAAATCTGTGTCTGGAGACATAAAATATATAAATTCAGAATTTCAGGGTCAGGGATATAAAAAAAAGAATTTCAGCAAACTACAAAGACGATATATAGAAAAAATGTCATTCTTAGGTACAGCATAGTCAAACTGCTAAAAATGAGTAATAGAAAATTCTTCCAGGTGGACAAATAAAACAGAGAACTACATTTTTAAAGTACTGCAAGGAAAAAAAAAAGGTCAAATCAAAATTTTGTATCCAGTGAGAATATCCTTCAAAATTAATGATGAAATAAAAAGATTTTCAGATAAGTGAAAACAGAAATTTGTTCTCTAGCTGACCTACTCTATAAGAAATACTAAAATGATTTCTTTAGGTAGAGAGAATTACACTGTGTGGAAAATCACACCTATAGTTGGCAATGGCAACCACTGAAAATTTAGAAACTTATTTTTCTTTTAATTTTTGTAAAATAAATCAAGAAAGATAAAATTTAGTATACAATACAGATCCAAAATATATGAAAACAATAACACAAGGCATTAAATGGAATCACAATGTCAAAAAGATCTTTGTATTTTTCAAAAAGAAGCAAATATTAATTCTATGTAAACTGTGAAAGTTAAATGTACATAGTTGAGTCCCTATAGCACTGGTTTAAAAAAGAGACATACATCCAAATGAACTAAGTAATCCACTGAAAAGTTAGAGGCTGTCACAGTGGGTAAAAAAGTTAATACCTGAGTCCTATAGACACAAGTATGTAGATAGGAAGAGGATAGAAACCATAAACCCTTCTAAGAGAAAGTATATGAAAAATAGTGTGCTACATTATTATCAACAAAGTAACCTTCAAAACAAGAACAGTCACTAACTGCATTTCATAATGATAAAAAAGTAAAATCCAGCAGGGAGAAAGTCATCCCTCAGGATCTTCAGGAAATTTGTTCCAGTGTCCCCCACAGGTATCAAAGTTTGTGGGTGCTCAAGTACTTCATAAAACGACTTTGTACTTGCGTGTAACCTTTGTACATCATTTTACATATTTACTACAAGTACTTTTTAATACTTTTTCATCATCCCTAGATTATTTGTAGTACTTGATACAATGTAAACTCTACATTAATAGTTATTATATTGTATTGTTTAGGGAATAATGAAAAAATAAATTCTGCACGTATTCAATACAAATGCATTTTTTGAGTAATTTTAATCTGTGGTTTCTTGACTGTCTTTGATTTTATTTCCTTTGGATATACACACAGAAGTGGAACTGCAGGATCATATGGCATTCTACTTTTAATTTTTGAGGGGCCCCTGTTTGTTTATCAAAACGGTGATACTAATTTTCTTATCCACCAAAAGAGTTCCTTTTCCTCCATATCCTCAACATTTGTTTCTTGATTCTTTAATAATCATTGTTCTAATAGTTGTGAAGTTTAAAAAATTTTTGTTTATTTTAAAGAGAATAAAACCCCACAAAGCAAAACAGAATAAAGCCAACTAAAACAAAGCAGAGAAAGTGGTACAGAACTGTGAAGCAGGATAAGACAATGACTCCCATAGTGTATCTTGTTATCTTCACAATAGTTGTCCATTTCATCAGACATAGTAAAATCAAATAAAACAGAATAAAACCAATCAAAACAAGACACTGAGTAAAGCAAAATAATAAATTGAAACAAAACAAAACAAAACAGTGAGAACAATATTGGATTTCAAAAGCAACAGAGAAGGAAATCTTTCATACTGCTATCCTCCTAACAGATGCTCAGACTACTGGCCCCAAGCCTGCAAAATCAATCAAACAATACAAGCATTCAGTTGTTTTTGTCCCTCAGTTGCTATCAACTTAGCCTGTCCTCCAAACCAGCTGGTTGCTTATGGGTGGGGGGCGGATTTCCTTGATTCTCAGTCCATGCATAAGTCGGCTTACAGAAGGGTTTATCTGGTTTCAGTCTTCCTGGGCCCCACATGGTCTGTGTGGCTTACCGGAAGGCTGAACTGGCTTCTTCTTGATGTGCTTCTCCCAGACCCAGCATGGTCTCTGCTGATTCATTGGAGGGCTGATCTGGTTTCTCTCTTCCTGGGCTCTACATGGGCTGTGCCATTGTGAGGTTTTACCTTACTGTGTTTTTTATTTGCATCTCCCTAATGATTAGTGATATTAAACTCCTTTTCTTGAACCTATTGGTCATTTTTGTGTCTCTTTTGTATGCTTGTGTTTTAAGACAAGATCATAGTGTAGTCCATGTTGGTTCCAAACTTGTGATACTGCTCTGTCTGTCCTGAGTGTTGGGATTACACGTGTACATCACTATGTATGGCTCATTTTTATGTTCTTTGGGATTTTAATGGTATTTTTTCTATTGAAGTACTGTATTTTTCTCTTGACATACTTTTTTTATTAGTTCCTCACTGAACATATGGTTTGAATATAATATCTCCTATTCTGTAGGTTGTTTTTCATTTTGTTGACTTTTTTTGCTGTGTAAAAACTTTCAGTTTTATTTTCATTTCTTGTTTATTTCATTTTTGTTGTTTATCATTTTGGTATAAATCTAAAAAAATCATCACCAAGACTAATGTTAATGAACTTTCACACTTTTCTTACAAGTGTTTAATGGTTTCAAAATTTATGCTTCAATTTTTGATCCAGTTTGAATTTATTTTTGTATGGTAAAAGAGGAAGATATAATCCCATTTTTTTGCACATGAATATTGCACACTATTTGCTGAATGGATTATTCTTTCTACATTGTGTATTCTTGGTAACACTGTTGAAATTTGTTGACCATATATGTTAAGGTTTATCTGAGCTCTCAGTTCTATTGCATTGGTCTAATATATCTGCTTTCAAACCAGTAAAATACTGTTTTGATTTCTGTATTTATAATATAATTATTAATGAGCAAGTAAGGTGTTCCAGTTTTTTATGGTAAGAATGCTTTAGCTATGTTATAAAAAATGTCATCAAAATTTTGATAGGGATTATACTGAGTATCTGTATTTACATTACTATGGGGTAGTCTAAAGTAATAATTCCTTCAAAGAATAGTCCCTTCAACAAATACAGAACATTTGAACAGTATTAATCTTTCAAATTCAGGAACATATGTGTATTAGTCTCAGTTGTTTAGGGAAACAGAATCATTAGGCCATATATAGACATGCAGTGTAGAATTATTATGGGAATAGGTTCGTATGAATATGGGGGCTAAGATGTCCCACTGTATTGTCTATAAACTGAAGGAACCAGAAATTCAGTGACATAATTCAATTTGAACCCAAGACCTAAGAACCAGGGAAGTAAAAAATACAATTTTTATTCCAATTCCAAAGGCCAAATCAGGGGCTCTGGTGACTGAGGACAGGAAATAATAGGTACATTAGCTCAAAAAGAGAGAATTTGCTACCCAGTTGAATCAACACATAAGTCACCACAAAGAGATATCTTTCCATTTGTGCCCTCTTCATTTTCTTTCATTAATGTTTTATAATTTTCAGTATACAGATATTTTACTGCCTTGCTTAAATTTTTACCCCAGTATCTGATACTTTTTGATGCTTTTGTAAATGAGATTATCTTTTATCCCCAGATCATTCAGTGTTATTCATAGAAATGCTACTGATTTTTGTATGTTGACTTTGTAACTTTTTAAAATTCATTTGTTAGTTTTAATTTTTTTTGGTTAAACTTTAAATGTTTGTTAGATAGATCATGGCATCCATAAACTGGGAGAATTTAACTTCTTTCTTTCTGATTTGAGCATCTGTTATTATTTTTTTCTTACCTAATTACTTTAGCTAGAACTTACAGTACTGTATGGGTTATAAGTGTAAGAGTGGACATCCTGGACTTGTTCCTGAGTCAAGGGGAAATTTTTCAGCTTTTCAGTGTTGAATATGATGTTAACTTTCAATTATCATATACAGACTTTGTTGTTTTGAGGTTCATTCCTGATACGCCTAATTGTTTGAGACCTTTTATCATAAAGGGATGTTAAGTATTTATCAAGTATCTTTTCTGCCTCCGTTGAAATGATTATATGATCTTTGTCCTTCATCCTGTTAATGTGGTGTATCACATTTACTTATTTGCATATACGGTAAGTACCTAACTTACAAACATTCAAGTTGCAAACTTTCACAGGTGTACTGTATGAAGACTCACTTTGTCAGATTGCAAATGAATCTGACTTATGAACATTCCCCCAGAATATTACTGTATTGAACTAACTTGTATCTCAGGTAAATTCTAGTTAATTGTGCTATGTTATCATTTTTAAATTCAGCTGAATTCAGTTTGCTTGTATTATGTTAAGGTCTTTGTATCTATGATCATCAGGGATATTTGACTGTACTTGTTTTATAGTGGTCTTGTATAAATTGGTATCAGAGTAATGCTGGCCTCATAATTTGATTTTGAAAGTATTCCCTACTCTTAATTTTTTGGAAAGAGTTTGAGAAGAATTAGTATTAGTTCTTCTTTCAAAGTTTGGTATAATTCACCACTGAAACTATCAGGTTTTGGGCGTTCGTTTTGTTGGGAGACTTGAATATTGATCCAGTCTCCTTACTTATTGTTGGTTTGTTCAGCTGTCTGATTTCTTCATTGTTCATCCTTGATAAATTATAAATTTCTAAAAATGTATTCATTTCTTCTAGGTTATCAAACTTATTGGGGTATACTTCTTGGTAGCAGTCTCTTACGATCTTCGGTATTTTTGTGGTAACAGCTGTAATGTTTCCTTTTTCATATGTGATAATACTTATTTGAGTTTTTCTTTTTTATCTTTTAAAAGCCAACTCCTATGTTTACTTACCTTTTTATTGTTTCCATAGTCCCACTTTATTGATTTCTACTCACATTTCTTGAGCACAGTCAGGTTTGGTACAGTGATTCTGACTCCATTAACAATGCAGAAATGTAGCCTGATAGCTTGATTGGTTGAAATAACATTAATGAAGATGCCAGGGGTCTTCTATAGTGCAAGCTACAAATGTTTCAGAGGTGCTGAGGATACTTGGTGGTAGTGGGAAAATATTGGTGGCAAAAGTCTTTGGAGCCCTCAGAGAAGAAGTCACAGCTGAGGAGATTCCTTTTGTCACTAAATATTGTCTGTGGGCCTGATCATAGTGGCAATAGCACCAAAGTCTAATATGTTATACTCTGCAGTGTGAGCATGTGAGGATGGATCACAGCTCTGGGGCTCAGAGCAGCCAATGGACCAGTGCTCAAGGTGCAGGCCGCCTGCTGCAGCTTTGGTAGCAGCTTGGGGCACAGCCAAGGAACTGGGGTTGGGAGCATAGGCATGTGCAGAGTTACTGTGTCTTCCAGGGTCCAGGGTGTACACATGTCTACTACAGCAACAACTTTGGAGTCTAAGATGCTGGCACTCATACAAGGTCTGAAGTGCAATCAAGAGAAGAGTGGGGTCTTTATTGCTTTGCGGGGTGACAGTTCCAATCCTAAGGTGGCACAGTATTGTGTTCTTTTGTGTATGTGTGTGGGGATTCCCCGGCATCTCCCTTTCTAGTGGTTAGCAGTAAAAGTGGATATTAGTTACTTTGGTTAAGAAAATTTCTATTTTTCTCTGCAGAGCAGGTAACTATGGTCTGCACTGAACAACAATAGAGGCCTTGTCTGTGAAAGCTGGGTGGTGTCTTCACCTGCTGTGGGGCCTGGTGAGGTCTGCAGAGGCAGTGACAGCTAGGATTCTAAGTAGAACAGACCACTGGGGACTGCACTGGCAACCACTATGTAGCTGATACTGGTGGACTCAGCCTTCTTTGCTGTTCCCAGTCATCTCCAGATGTCTCTGGTAAGTTGTTTCCCCCTCAAAAATCCCTTCTTGTACTAACTTTCGGTTGTTTCCTTGCTATGCTGCTGCATGTTCTTAATTGGACCCTTAAGCCCTCTTATGGCAATTTTTGCTCGTGGTTTGTGATCTTACTGTTGTTTTATGGGGAGAGAAAGACTGGCATCTCATACTCAGCCATCTTGCTGCTGTTACCTCTCAAAAAACTGTAAATTTGATGATAAATTGGACAAGTCATTGAGCTGGAAAAATTCCTTAAAAAATAAAGTTTTCAAAATTGACACAAGATGAAATAGATAATATTAATAACCTATATCTACTTCACAGTGAATGTTTCTAAATCAAAATTCTTAGCAAAGAAAACAAACTATAGACCCAAATGTTTCAATTGTTTCAAATGTGTAAGAAATAAATACATTAATCATGTGTAAAATATTTCAGAAAAAAAATGTAGCCACTTTTCTCAATTGGTTTTATGAGACCAGGACAATCCTCATGGCAAACTTGTGAAACATATTATAGCAAAAAACAGAAAGATACGTATCATGAATACCACTATTGATGCAATAATTTTAAACATTAATAAGTAGAATTCATTATTATATAAAAGAAATAAGTCATCATGGTTGAGTCTTGTTATTCCCTGGGAATGTGAGGTTGGTTTAACATTAAAATCCCAATTAATGTAATTGGAAATGTAATGCAGAATAAAGAAGTAACAAATGACATTGTTAATAGATGCAGAAAAAGTTTTTAATAAAATTCAGCATGATCTTTTCCTGGCTTTTATGATTTAATACCTTAAGTTTTCTTCATATCATATTGCTACTTGTTCTTGTTTACAAGTTCTTCTTCTTCTTCTTCTTCTTCTTCTTCTTCTTCTTCTTCTTCTTCTTCTTCTTCTTCTTCTTCTTCTTCTTCAGTGGGGACCTGGCCTAGATCCCCAATCTCCCAAACTACTGTACAGTGAAAGCTTAAATAAATGAGGCAAGTGGTATGATTTTAGGGCTCCAGAAGGATCAAAACCCTCTGCAGAGTTCCTGACTCTAAGGCTATGATGAGGGCTAAGACAAAGAACTTCTCTGGGCCGCCCATATATATTGCCATTACAGACAAAGACAGGGGATACTGAGGAAAGTGTGGGAAATGAGCAGGACCTTGGGAGTCACTTCAAAGACTTCTCCAAGTAGTAAATGGTGCCAATTAAGGAGAGCTGTCTTATCTCCATGATGATATTTATGGTGGGAATGAGACTGCAGGAGTGAGATGCCTGCAGTTGCAGTCTCTATCTACTTAATTGATCTTGGAGCCAGATGTCTTCAGCTGCAGCCTTATCTTGCCCTTTGAGGTATCACTGGCCTCACAGGCCACTACAGGCCTCAGCCAGGACCAGTGATTCATAGAGGTTCACTTACCAAGAATCAGCTCCCATCACCAGGCAAGGGGCCTAGGCCTAGCACTGGCTCACAGATAAACATAGAAAGTCAATTAGTTAATTTTAAATCCTGCTCAGAGCTGCTTCATAGTGATCCACAATCTTCTTCTTCTTCTTCTTCTTCTTCTTCTTCTTCTTCTTCTTCTTCTTCTTCTTCTTCTTCTTCTACCTCTTCTTTGGTTACAAGTTCTTTCTATGTCATCTCTAAACATTAACAGGTACCCATCTACGGACCTCATTTTATTTGTTGTCACTCCATTCCTAGATAAAACTATTGCCATTGCTTTAGTTTCAACACATATTTTACTGCTCTAATCCAATCTTGTCTTCTCATTCTAGATTTATATACACAACTGCCTACTTTGAGATCTCTCTCTATATATTCTTTGGTTATATCACACTTAATATGTTCAAAGTTGAATGGTTAAATCATACATACTCTTGCCTACCTGCAAACCTATTTGTTGGAGACTCAACAACCAATCCTGCTGGAGGAACCCAGGTGACTGGCCCTTCCCCCTATATCAGTGGAACCAGGCAACCAGGGGAACACCAGCCATATTCTACCCTAGGGTGCACATGTTGGACAGGTGAGAGTAGCAGGATGGAAAAGTCTAAAATACCAGCCAACAGGTGGTAAGTTAGGTGGATCAGCATTGTGCTTAGGGACAAAGACACACAGAATAGAAACAGGTGGGTGGGGCTGATCCCCCTTTTAAAATTCAATTTAATTTGATTTTATCTTGTTTTATCTTTCTTTCCTTTTCTTTTTTATTAATTTTTTTTCTTTTTTTTTCTATCTTTTCTAAAGGGCTGGGGAGAACTGCAGCCATGGAAAAGTAATCCCGTACCACAAACCTAGAGACAAGTTCAGATAATCCCTCGATTACTTCTTCATTCTTTCTTTTGTACTGTCTTCTCTAGTTTTGCAAACTTTGTAAGATCATCCTTTGTCCTGCTGCCTTCCTTCTACTCCCTTTCCAATTACCTTTGTTTTATTCACTATCCTCCCCAAATTTCCCTGTTACAGGATAAAACCACTCTACCAATTGTAAACACTGTGTAGAAACTCATAATTTATGATTGGTGCTATTATATAACTACAGACTTTGCTCCTATGGCCTGAAGTACAAAATCAATAGTTACCACAGTTTGACAGTTTCTAAGCTGTACTTGATGCTATTGTTATTGCTAATTCTACTACTTTAGTAGGATGTCATATCTGTTGTAATCAGTTGCTCTCCCTTCTGTAACAATACTGGGAAGCTCTGCCACTCCACAGCCCAACATCATAGAACTGGAGATTGAGCTAAACAGATACTAAAATCCTACTTTTAATTGGAAAAGTAAGATCTTGGGACAGACACAAACCAGTAACCTTCTACAAACAGAAGACATTCCTGAAGAACAGACTTCTGGAGAGACCTAGATACTAGCAAAATAGCTCCTTACTACAAAAATTCACAAGGGTCAACACAGAAAACAAAATAAAAAAATTTTTTGAAGTAGAAAATGACAAGACACCAAAGCAAAATGCAGTCTCAGACCTGCATCCCATCCATAACAAATGCAAGTGACATTAATGTAGAGTAAATTGGAAGACACACTTGAAATTTCTGAAATGATAGCCACTGAAGTAAAGAAGCAAAGCCATGAAGAAATAGAGGATATCAGATCAGAAATAATCTCTCACATAAAAAAAGAAGTGACAACCATAAAGAAGGAATTGCTCAGCATATCTAGGGAAGACAGATAAAAACAACAGAGGAGCATAGGAAAATGATGGAAGCCTTGAATGAACAATATGGGAAAGAAATAGAGTGCATGAAACAGATTCAAAGAGATATCCAAGAAATTAAACAATTCCATTGAAAGCTGGCAAAACTACTTTAATAAAACTGAAGATAGACTTTCAGACCTTGAAGATGGGATTGCAACTAGCTATCATGAAGGGAAAGAACTCTTAAGAATAACAAGGGATCAAGGAAACAACAGTTTGACAGTTCCAAGATGATGCAAAGGAAAACAGTATAACACTGACACATGTCAATGAAAAAGCAGGAGTCAACACAAATGACATAAAAAGACTGTTTGCTGAAGTAATAGCAGAAAATTTTCCAAACCTGGGATAAGACTCTGACATACAGATAAGTGAGGCATATAGAACTCCAATCAGCCATGACCCAGACACATAATAATCAAGATCCCAAAAATAAATCTATACCCAGACACATAATAATCAAGATCCCAAAAATTCAGCACAAAAACAGAATATTAAAAGCTGTCAGAGAAATGAAACAGATCATCTATAAAGGAAGTCCCATTAGAATCACAGCTGATTTCTCAACACAAACTCTCAAGTCAAGAAGAACTTGGATTAAAGTGTCAAGTCCTGAAAGAAAACAACTTCCAATCCACATTGATGTTCTCTGCAAAACTATCTTTCAAAATTAATGGAGAAGTAAGATACTTCCATGACAAAGAACAACTAAACAAATTCATGACTGCCAAATCAATCCTACAAAGAGTACTGAAAGATATTCTAGAGAGAAAAATGACTATAATTCTAAGAACAACAACAGAAAGAAACCACCAGGCAGGGCAAGCAATTAAACAAAGAGGTCTAGCAGGGAATCAACAGCAGGAAAATAACATGACAAAGATAAACAAATATATGTCAGTTATAACCATCAATGTAAATGGCGTCAAATCACCAATCAAAAGAGTGAGGCCATATTAGAGTGCTTTTCATGATAAACCATAATCAACTGAAATTTAGGTTGACACAGTGGTATAACCCCTGAAATCTCTGGACACGTAGTTGTTCAGAGTCCAAGCCTACATGTATATTCATGTTATTTTGAGGAGGCACCATGTTGATGGGAAAAATTTAGCACATTCTGGCTTTGAGATTAGGGTCAAGATGCAAGTCCAGGGGGAAAAATCAATAACAAAGTGAGAGAACCTGTGGTACCGAGCATTTTGTGGCTCAAGTATGTAGGCTAAGAATAGGAAAATTTGGTGCATTTTTTAAAAGTGCATAAATGAACAGAGACATAATATGGGAACAGAACAGAGGAACAATATTAGAAACACCAGTAGCTTGATTTCACTTTGGCAAGAGCCAAAGTTCATTAATTTCTCCAGGCCAGATGTTAAGTTAGAACCTTAAAAATGCTCTTTTGGAGGCATTCACCATTCAACTGGTAATTTAGAGACTTGTCCATGAAAATAAGGTAAGTATAGGCCAGCTTGGCAGCAAAACTAAAACTTGAGTGATGACTTAATGATCCATAATCTAGTCCATGTCAATCATATTAACAAAATGAAATATAACAAAATATAAATACCATAAGGAGACCAAAACAAACTACTTGACCTGAAGTCACCATCACCTCTTTAATGGGACCGACCAATCATAATTGCAGGCAGTAAATGCCAAAATTGTGAGTACTTATATTGTACATGGTTTGCTGAAGCCATTAAAATTTTAAAACAGTATTTGTCATTAGACTCAGAGGAATTCTTCAAAGCAGACATGATAAAGTTATGAGCATTCTACAAGGTAACTCTGTCCAAGAAATATTGAAAATGTTAAATAGTACTATTACAGACTTCTACTTTGATTTATGCTTTGCAATCTTATAAATTCTTAAGAAACCATGTTTTTCTGGAATGCTTTAGATAGGAAACCAATAGAATTTTATTGTGAATATACTTATTCACTGTATTAGTTATATATAAATGTGCATCAAAATATTCCAAACTTAAGTTGCTTAACACAATTAAAACTTATTTTCCAGTATT
Source organism: Dasyprocta punctata (assembly GCA_004363535.1). Lineage (NCBI taxonomy): Eukaryota > Metazoa > Chordata > Mammalia > Rodentia > Dasyproctidae > Dasyprocta > Dasyprocta punctata. The sequence goes on along the minus strand of RJWM01002261.1, from coordinate 50,102 downwards.
GTCTGTGGTCAGGATTATGGGTGCTAGTTTTTTGGTTGTTTCTGGCTCAAGTTGTCTCATGAAGTTACTGTTAAGTTGCTCAGCGGGGTTACAGTCTTCTCAAGACTTGACAGAAACCAAAGAATTCATTTCTAGGATCAGTTGTGTCATTTTGAAGTCCTCAGTTCTTCACTGGTTATTGGTGAATTTGTTGCTGAATAAACCTCTCCTTATACTGCCTGATTGTCCTCATAAATGGTAATTAGCTTCCCCCAGAATGAGCCATCTTGGAGGGAGCAGGGACAGAGAGAGAGGGAGAGAGGAAGAAAAAGATGGAGGGAGGGAGAGAGGGAAAGAGAGATGGGGGGAGAGAGAGAAGGAATTCAAGTGCTTCCTATAATCAAATCTCTTAACTGACATACCATTGCTTGTGCCATATTCTGTTCATTGGAAGCCATCACTAAGTTCTGCCTGAACCCGAGAGGAAAGGATTACACAAAAGTGAGAAACAAGGTGAGAATACTGAAGTTTGGACCCTTGGAGACTGCTTTAGAAGCTCCTCACCACATTTATCATTTCACAGAATAACAGGCATTATTGTTTAGATAACAGGGACTTTGAGTAATGGGCAGTGAGATGAATAATGGACATACATTTGTATTGCAGTTGGAGGTGTTAGGATTGCTGATTTAGTGCTACCTTGGAAAGGAATCCTATAATATGAACTCCTGTGAGTCATTAAACTTCACTGAAGTCTGAAAACAGACTGAAATCATGAGAGTAATACAGTTAGAGCTAGATGCTAATGTGTATCTAAATTTTTGTACAAAAATAGATCTTCAAGGTTTTAGAATGTATACAAAAATTATTTTTAAACATTGTCATGACAATGTGTTTTATAAATAGGAGCTGTAAAAATACGTTCCAGAATAAAGTAAAGTAGCACATTTGAATATATACATAGCACATATGCCTTATCTTGACATTACATGCTAATAAATAATTCTATTTTTTAAAAGATATCAGCTTCTAAGTTAGTATCAGCTTAGCAGGTATTATCCCAGTGTCAGAACTTCAGGCAACAAAGGAAGCTACTGAGGTAAATATTCAAGGCTTGTTTATTTTAAATTCAATGTATAGGATTACTTTCAGCAAGGGATTAGATTACACAAGCAATGAGATGTACTGGTAGTGAACTGTTAGCTGATAAAGTCTGTACTAGAACCAAAATAGTAAGGATTTTTAAGAGGGTAACAACAGTCAGAAATCAATCCCAAGGAAGAATGACAAATTCAGTTTTATCCTAGGTTTGTCATGGAAGTCCAAACCTGGGAGATGAATATACACATTGTACTTGTCAATGTCAGATAGCCAACTGGGTGATTCAATAGAGGAAACCAGTCAGTGAGAAATGCCAAGACTCAGTCACATTTTCTCTACAACCTCAGCAATACATCTTCCTCAAAATCATTTGCTAGTCCTTTCTTTAGCTTAAATCCTTCGGGGTTAGGTCATGAATCTTCTTGTCTCCTTTACTTATATCATCTCCAGAGTCAGTCAGTAAATCCAATCACATTATTATTCCTTGTAATTTTAATGATTTCCAAATTAAAATCCTACATTGAACAACTCCTCTAAATTTTAGGGCTGGGTTACTAATAGAATATTAAACATTTTACTACCTAGTAGGAATCTGAAAAATAAGTAGCTAGCATAAAATTTACTTTTTTAAAATTTAATTTTAATTTTTTTTGGTACCAGGGATTGAACTCACAACCTTGTGCCTGCCAGGCAGGCGCTTACACCACTGAGCTAAATCCCTGGCCTTATTTTTCAAGACAGGGTCTCACTGTGCAGTTCAGGCTGAACTTACTCTGTAGCCCAGGCTGGTCTCAAACTCACAAGGATCCTCCTGCCTCAACCTCCCGAGTGCTGGGATTAAAGGGGTGTGTCACCACACCTGGCTTTAGCATAAAATTCTGTTTTTTTTTTTTTTTTTTTTTTTTTTTTTTGCAGCACTGGAGATTGAACTCACAACCTCACACCTGTCAGACAGCTGCTTAAGTTACTGAGCTAAACTCCTGGCCCTGGTTTTTTGAGGCAGGGTCGCTCTGTGTAGCTCAGGCCGGCCTTGCACTCGCGTTGTAGCCCAAGCTGGCCTTGAACTCACAATGCTCCTCCTACCTCAGCCTCCCTAGTGCTGGGATTAAAGGCATGTGCCACCACGCCTGGCTAGAATAAGATTCTTAATTACTCTTTTCCTAAAATCTGTTCCTCCCTCAGACTTTCCATTTCAGTCAGTGACACTATTCATGCAATTACTCAAGGCAACACTTGAAATTTTTCTCACCTCTCATATCCAATACACAAGGAAGCCATGTTGATTTTATCTCTGTTATTTCTCATTCTTAGATTTAGGCAAGTGGTAGGGAGACCTTTGCCCTATGGCTTTCCTCCAAAGATTCCCATTAAGAGTATTTGCCTGGGAAATATTCTAAATGTCCCTGCAGTACCTGGGCTAACCCTGAACTATAGTGCCATCCTAAAAGGGTACCCTAAACCCTGATGGAATGTGTCTAGGTGACACTGTTCATTTCTTTGGGGTGTTTATCATTTCTCTAACTCTCTCACACATGTGGATTCTTTTTTTTTCTTTTTCTTTTTTTAAATTTTATTTTAAAGATAGTAAAATCCAACAAAAGATAACAGAACAGTCAAAACAAAGCAGTAGAACTGGCATAGAACTTCAAAGAGAGATACTATGAAAACAATAGCTACTATATTGTATCTTGTTACTTTCAGAATAGTTGACCATTCCATCAGGCATAGCAAAACCAAACCAAAAAAAAAAACAAAAAAAAACAAAAAACAAAAACACAATAAAACCAATAAAAACAGGATATGAAATGAAGAAAAAAAAAACAAAAATGAAAATTAAACAAAATTAAGCAAAACAATGAGAACAATATTGGGGCTCGAAGACAAGACAGAGGACAATCCCACATATTTGCCACACTGCACAATGTCATCTACCCAAGAAATGCTCAGACTGCAGGCACCAGGCCTGCAAAATAACCTAACAATACAAGCATTTAGTTTCTTTATGTACCTTAGTTGCTATGAACTTAGAAGGTCCACTGAGCAAGCAGGTTGCTTAAGGGGCGGGGGGGTGTCCTTGATTTGTAGCCCATGCGCTGGTAGGCGTATGGGACACACATCTCTTTCTCTTTCTGGAGTTTGCGTGGTCATGCACACGCACCAGGGAGGCAGGCGGGGTTTCTTCTGGTTGCTGTCTCTCGGCCCAACGTGGAGGATTCTCGAAAGGCACATCTTTCTCTCCCTGGGGTCTGTGCAGTCACGCACACTCACCAGGGAGACAGGCGGGGTTTCTTCCGGTTGCTGCCTCTCGGCCCAACATGGAGGGTTCTCAAAAGTCACATCGTTCTCTCCCTGGGGTCCGCGTGGTCACACACACTCACCAGGGAGGCAGGCGGGGTTTCTTCTGGTTGCTGCCTCTTGGCCCTACATGGAGGGTTCTCAAAAGGCACATCTTTCCACATGTGGATTCTAACAGTTACTTTCAGAAGCTTTAGAGTTTGAAGTTATTCCAAGGCCCTATGGCCAGTCTCTGAGTTCAGTAGGCTACTTCTGACTCCAAACTGGTGAGTGGATCATTCCCATTTACCTTGAGATTGAACCATCAAAATCTTTTAGTAGTCTATTGGATATTAGTGGCCAAATCCTCTAGTTCAATTTGGGGTTAAGCTGATTTGAAGGAGAATACTGGCCTTAATGAGGGTTTAGTTTATTTCCATTGTAGTCTCACTCATGTGATAGTCCTTTATGTGTCCTCACCATAAGCCAAAGGTACTTGCCAGTATCTCCCTCCTTCACAAACTGTGAAGACCAGTGTTTGTTTCCCCAGTATAGTGAATCCATTGAAAGTTATTCAAGGCTTGTTTATCTCTAGACTGTGTTTTGTGTACTGGAAAAATGCCCTGAGGACACAATCAGCACAGAATATTTGGTTCAACTCTTCTTACTACATTAGTCTTTGGTATCTTGACCACTCACTGTCGGTTTTGTTTAGTGGTGTCCTTAAGCCCCCAACCTTGTAATTTAAACATTATTTAGCTCTGTTAGCTATTTTTAATGTCATTCTGATAAGAGGTAAACCTCCATAGACTTAAGAAGAAACCCCTATCAGTTTTCTTGAACAGATTAGCCAAAATAATCTTTTTGAATCATAATTAGACCACTTTTTAAAAATTTCTACTTTCTAAGAGCTTTCAAAAACAGAGCAAAACCCAAACTCCTTACTGAAACCTACAAGGCCTCAAATGATGTAACTCTTGCTTCCCACCCACTCTTTTTCAACATGGTCTTTATCATTTATTATGCTCCAGCTACCAAGTGTTACTTGTGCTCTCAAATCAGGTTCACATATTGATATTAACAGTCACAGTAGTGTACAAACTGCCATGGCTTTATGCATCTATCCTGGACTAACCAATCTACAATTGCTCTCCCGTTAATCTGAAGTATAGAATCTTATTATCTGAAATTGCATCATTTATTTATTTACTTTATTGAATGTGTACCTGCATGCAGCCACTTCCAACAAAGAAGGCAGATACATGTCTAATATTTGCTGCTATATTCACTGAGTTTAGAGTAGAGGCTGAAACATAGCTTGGCACTTCTTAAGTATCTCCAGAATGGATATGAGTATTAGGGATGTTGCCATGCAGATACAGCATATCTCCTGGTTTTGTTTGCTCTGTGTTTATAGTGCCTCAGTGGTTCACTCTTATACTAGATACAAGGTACTTAATAAATATTTGTTGCACAAGATTTCTTTAAAGATACTGTAATTAAGATAGCATGGCGGTCATACAAAGGTAGACCAGAAAGGACCATATTAATCATCACTCTTGATTCAGGGATGAATTACCTGACACAATTTAAAGGAGAAGAGGTTATTTAGCTCACAGTTTCATAGAATTCAGCCCATGCGCTGACTGGCACCAAGTCAGAAATGTCATGGTGAAAGGTATATTAGAGCAAAGTTGCTTAGTTCATGGTACTCAGGAAGCAGAGCAAGGGAACAGAGCCAGAGAGGAAGGGTGAGGGACCAGATACCGACTCTAAGGTCATGCCTATGTGACCCAACCAGAAACGTTCAGATCTGTGCTCTACTATTGCCTTGGGTAACTCTTAAACTCAATCCACCTTAAGTATCACACAGAGATGCCAGGAATAAAGCACACAAATACAAACACTTTATATATGGAAAAAAGTGATCCTTTATCTCTATATCTACATAAAGGTTAATTTGAGATGGATCATAGGCCTAATCATAAAAGCTAAAACTGCAAAGCTTCTGAAAGAAAGTATAAGAACACAGGCTTCAGATCAGTGGTTTACAAAGATATCTTGAGCAGGAAGCCAAAAGCACGGTTGTAAAAGAAAGCACATTAAATTTAAAGTCGTAAATATTAAAATCTGCTTGTTAAAGGTACCATTAGGAAAGTAAACAGAGAAACAACAGGTGAAAAGAAAATATTTATGATATAGTATCTCACAAGGGTATCATATCCAGCATACACAAAGAAAAATAAAAACAATCATAGTTTTAAAAACATAAGGAAAAGAGTTTAAAAAGTACTTTATATAACAAAATGTCAAAAAAACTGATAGCATAAAATGTGCTCAACAACATTAGCCATCAGAGAAACACAAACTAAAAACAGCATATTATCAAGCCCACATTTACCTGAATGACTAAAATGTAATTGACCTGACAGCATCAAGTGAGTTTCCAAGAATTTGGGGCAAACAGAAATTATTTAATGCACAAAAATAAGTTTTCAACAAAGACTGTAATATTTATTTCCTTTAGAACCACATTTATCTCAGTGAATTTCATACATGTATTAACACTGCATATTGTTTTAAAACCATTATTTTGTGTGTAAAAAAGTGAACATCAACCTCTATTTAGAATTTCAAGCCAAACATCTAGGTTTTTTGTATCTGAAGAAGAAAACCGTGATTTCTATGCTACAAACAAAGAAAATTGCCCGTGTCAGCTGCAAACAGCATATATCATGCAGTGAACCACAGTTATGAACTTATAATAACAGCAAAATGAACTTTCCTTCTGGTTTCATGAGATAAACAGCTCACTATCCTAAATAAGTTACACAAATGCTTATTGTGAATAGCTACGAAAATGGAACATATTTATAAACCATGCTTTCTGTATGTCTTACATTTTTATGTGGTTTTTAAATTTGCTCATTTTCCTTCTCACTGTATCTCTTATATTTACTCTACTTTTCAATTCCCAGGGTCAAATCATAATTCATTATCTTCATTTCTTATGGAAAATTATGGTGTAATACTAAGGAAGTGTCATAATACTCTCCCCAGTTATCATTTGACTTTACTTTCAGTAATGGCATGCACAAATAGAGGAGCCTTTTCACTGACCCAACTAAGCTTTTAGTATGACCTATGATACTAAATTCTATCCGCATTTTTTCACCCATTTCCTTCACACATATAATGCTTTAAGTGACCATCATATTGATTTCACAACCTTTTTATCTATCATTCATCTCATGGGTCTCTCAACCATGGTTTACAATTCAAGAAAATATTTTTCATCCAGCTTTCCTGGACTTTCCTGGCATTCCCTCTTTAATATGTACCTATTGATAGATGGTGTAATGAAAGAGCACCTAATACTCTGCTTCTCCAAGTCTATGCTTCACCTTTGCCACTGGGCTCAGTACCTCAGAAGACTGAGGTCTTTAACTGCATTGCTCAAACTTTCTCATATTCTAGTTTCTGTTTTAATTTTGCAGGTGAATCTTATTGACTGGATATGGTGAAGGGGTACAGAAGGAGAGGGAGATATTTATTTCTGGGAAATTGTAGTAACTTCATTTCTCTGCATAAGGTTGTAAAGTTGTAAGTTCTCTTTTCCTGCTCCTGTTTATTTGTTTTGCTGAGTCCTATTAATAAGCTAATTCTCCTGTTCCTGCAGAACACAGGAAGGTAGAAGCTTCTAGTCATGTTTAGTCCCAGTATTCTTCATCTTTCCTTGTTGGTTTCTGTAACTCGCTCACAGCCTTTTCATGTGATCTTTCGTACATTTTCCTTTAGTCTTTTGGTAAGACATCTCCCAAGACCATGACTGATGTGCCTGTTTAGAGCAAAGAAAATGAGACTTGTATGGGCAACCATCTCAGAGGACGTTTTTCTCAATGTTAAAATAATGTGAGTCTTCCGTACATATATGGTGTGTGCATAGAGGGTAGCAGCAGCTAGGCAGCCTTGTAGAACTCTGCCTAGCACTGTATCAGGCTTTCTAACCAAGACTATGACTTTGGTTCCAGATTCATGGGTGTTTTGAGTCACAAATCCAGGAAGGACTTTACTGGTTGTCTAATATAACACTAGTCAAACTATATTCATTGGAACCTGATGGGATAACTATGAGGACACTGTTTCAGTAACTGAACACACAAGACCGACCCCTGCTACATGAATGACTCCACTTTTACCTGCTTTATAGATCTTTTACAAATATTTTGGTTTAAAGACAGAATTATGCTTTTAAAAAATTTGAAAACTATTGAAAAGTATAAAATACTGTCAGTTTGCAAGTGAAGAAACCAACAATAGATAGCATTTATGGTTGGTTGTTCTGAGAAATGAAACATAAGCGAGTGCTTTCTTTACTCTTGACCTTTGATTCTAAGGGTTTGTATTTCAGTGGTTTAACACCTGACAATCTCTGTGAAGTTGGGAGTATTTTATGGGATGAATAATATCTCTAAAATTCATATGTTGAAGTCCATATCCTAGAATCATAGAATGTGACAGTATTTTGAGATAGCAGCTTTCAAGAGGTAATTAAGTTTCAGTAAGGTTACCAGAGGCCTATAATTCAATATGACTGATGCCTTTATATGAAGATAAAGTTAGGGCATAGATATGCAGAGTTGTGAGGAAATAAATTTCTCTTGTTTCGGCCACCCAGTCTATGGTACCTTGTCGTGACAGCCTGAACTTAGGAAAAAAAAATTGGAATCCCCATTTTACAGTGAAGAAGGTAGGCTCAGCAAGGGCTGGACTTGACCTACACTTGGCTTCACTATTTCCCAGGGTCTTGCCTTGCATGGCACTATTTGCCTGCTTCCCTGTGTTTTCCTATGGAAGGAGACTGAAGGAGCTGTGGTGCTTCAGGCAAAGAAATAATGAGGAAACACTAGATTTAGAGCTAGAAAAGCATAATCTGAGTCCTAGCTTGGTCATTTGAGTGTGCATGCTCGGTCAAGACAACTATTTCTGTGAGCACCAGTTTTCTTACCAGGAAAATAAAGGGATAAAACAAAATTTGTACAGTTGTACTATATACAAGATACTGTTATGTACTTTGTGTCTATTACTTCATGTTATCCTCACAAATATCTTCTCTGTTTTATAGATGTACAAAGCACTTAGTCAATCAATGCCTCAGTTTTTCAAGGCTGCATAGCTAGTACATGTTAGAGGCTGATTTAATCCCAGTCTGTTACTATAGAGCACATCACTAACTTGTACACGGTATCTTGTAGGATGATTGTGTGATGATGTCTGGTCTGTGTTTCAGGCAGTAACCAAGAAGGTTGGAACTATCTACCCTCTTGACGAAAGCAAATCAACAAATCCCAGCACTTCTATTTTAAAATTGTTCTCCTGAATCATTCCAGTTCAGGCAAATTTCAATCCATTCAATTTGTAGTGAATAAACTTCTATTCTTTTTTATAAAGAGTTACATTATATTCTTTTAAAATTAATGTTTGTTCATTTTTGTATGATGATATTTTGATACAAAGTATACAAAATGTGTAATGATAAAATCAGAGTAATCAGCATATTCATCACTTTAAACACAACTTCTTTCTATTGGGAGCATTCAAAATCTTCCAGCTATTTTGAAATATGCAGTATTTTGGTGTTAACTATAGTCACTTTATGATACTATAGAACATTAGAACTTATTCCCCCTATTTAACTGTAATTTTTCCTTTATTATCCAATCTCTCATTGTCTCCCTCCCTTCTCAGTTTCTATTGACCACACAAGTCTACTCTTTACTTTTATCAGATTAAATATTCTGAGTGAGAACATCTGATTTTTGTCTTTTTGTTCCTGGCTTTTTTCACTTAATATAATGTCCTTTAGTTCTGATATAGGGGAACAAACCTCCCAACTTACTAGATGTCTGGTATGAATTTGTGTTTTCTAAAAATCAAAGAATGTATTTCAGGAACAACGGAGGTTAAAAGCAGAGTATATTTATTGAGAGAAAGAAAGTTTCTGTCTGAGAATGGGTTGCCAAGGACTCTGCCTTTTCTAGGAATTTTATAGAGCAAAACCATGAGGTAAGACAGGTCTAAGGTGGGTGTATTGGGTGATATACTATGTCCCCCCAAGTCCTCATATACTTTTGATGGGGATGAGTTATTGGTTTGTTATTGGTTTGTTGTCTGGTGTGGGGATTGGCAATGTGAGTGCTGCACCCGCTCAGGGGTGGAGCCAACGTACAGTGTAAGCAAGGCGGGTCTTCCTCTTGCTTGCTTCTGTCTGCCCTCTCTCGCCAGTGCTCTTGTGGCTTGCAGCCGCCATGAATGACAGCCCCGCCACGCCATGCAGCTTTGGAGTCAACTAAGTATGGATTGAAACTCCCAAGAAACTGTAAAAATAAACCTTTCCTTCCCTAATTTTGGGTGTCAGGTATTTTGTCTTGGCAACGAGCAAAAAGTAACCAAGACAGTGGGGAAAACATGGGAACTTGCAAGGTGGGTATGAGGTGGGACAGAACTATGGTTAACCAATAAGATTAATTATTCAGGTAAAACTGGTTAAATTGGGAACAAATGGGGAAGCAAGTCATGTAGCAAGCAGGCATGCTTAGAGAGCAGTAACTATTTCTATAGGGAATTGGGATGGTGACTCTTGGCTTCCTCAGATTGATAGATATCTATTTAAAATATCAATTCCTGGTGCTTAACCTTAGGGACTATGTGGGTGCACTTGATTTATCTTTTGTCTTGAGGTCTGGCCCACAGCAGAGGTGTCTGTCTTCCCCACAGTTGCAAGTATCTGGCCTTCGGCACCAGTTCCTTCTAGGGCCTAGACCTGTCTGATTGCCTATATTTCTATCTAACTCAGCTGCCTGTAACAGTTCCATACATGTTTCTGTAAGTGATGGGATTTTATTCTTTTTATATCTCAGTAATATTCTATTATATACATGCCAATTTTTTATCTATTCATTTACTGAGAAACATTTAGATTGATTTCATATCTTGGCTATTAGATAGGTCTACAATAAACATGAATATGAAGATATTTATTCTTTTATTTCTTTAAATATATCCATATTTATTTATTTTCCCTTTGGGTGCATATTCAGTAATGAACAGACTTTGAGGCAGAACAAAACAAGAGTATGAATTCACCAACAATGGTTGTTTGACATGATTGAAATTAGGAAAATAAACATGAATCATAGGGAAAGAAAACTATATGGTATCCTCCACACACGTGACCTCACACTTAACTAAAAGATGACTTACACACACTGTGAGGAAGTAATTTTACTTTGAAGAAAAGACAAGGCACTTATAAGAACACTCTCATGCATCCTTGAATATTGAAGAAGAAGATCAAAATCTTTAGCTGTCTCTAATTTTTTCTCCTACTGCTTAAAACTACCAATTTATTACTAAATGGCTACTAATACATAAAGAAGATGTAATCATGAAAAGAACATGCTTTTACCCCCCCCCAACATGCCATCAAGATTAGGTTTGCGAGATTTTCATGCTCAAATTGTGCATATTATTTTAGGAGTTCCACAGATTCAGGTTGAGGAATTGATCCTGCCACTACCTAGAGATTTCTGGGAATATGATTAATATGGAGATTCTCTAGGCTTGCTCTTAAAAGAAATGATGCATGCAATAAACCATGGTCATTTAACATCAAACCCCTAGATGCATATAATATAAAAACTATATATAAATCTGGCATTTATAAATTGTTTATTGTGTTTTGGAATAACTGCTTTAAATTCATTATGTAATTGAATTATGATTATCTCCATCCTCCCTTCAAAAAATGACTAATGAAAAAGTCCAACTCAGGCTCTGGGGATTTTGTTACATTAGAATAACTAATTCTACACTGTAATGTTTGGCACATTTTAAGAGTTGTCAAGAGCATGAGAGAATGAATGGGGCATTTACCAAGATATATTTAAAGTGTATTCACAGGAAATATTCCATTTTTTAAATTGAATCTGTATTTGAGACAATTTACACAGATGAATTTTCTTTACAGTGGACTCATCTATGAGGAGAAATTCCTTCTAAAATCTACTGACCACTCACTGAATATCTGCCATATATAAGACACTGTCAGTCATAGGAAGATGAACAAGACAGCCTGTTTCCTCAAAGAGCTCACAAACGTGAAGATAATATGACCATACAGATACCAGTTAAAGGAGGAAAGTTTATTTAGCTCACAGTTTGTAGAGGTTTCAGTCCATAATCTGCTGACTCCAAGTGTTACCTAGATCTCCAGATTGTGGTACCTAATCCATTCTGCTCCTCTTATACATGAATCCCTACTATCAAAAGTGTATGCAGTTCCAAGGTTTTTTGATATGTCATTTCTCACTTTAATTTATAAAATTTAAATGGTAGAGGTCACCATCCCATGCATTGGAGGAGTACTGGACATTCTCCAATGCCTGCAGTATGGTAGGAACTTTAAATTATGGTCTTATTTACACTATACTTCCATGTTTCTAAGAATAATTTGTCTTATTCTTGTCTGCCCTCCTGCAGCCATTCTGCTCTCAGTCTTTAACATGTTCAAGACCTGAGCACAGTGCCTATCTGTGATGTCCCTGAAACATCATTCAGACATGACAGCCTGAAGGTGGGAGGTAATGGGAACAGGAGATATATTACAGCATATCAGTCCCATACAATTTATGTTAAATATTCTGGATCTTGAAAGTTTGTTGAACATCCCCTACATGAGGAAATAACATAATGAACCAGGTTTTAACAGACAATAGAATTTTCAGTTACAAATCAGGGAGAAGGGGTTCAAATAGGAAATATTTAAAGCAAAGTTATAGACAAGGAACGGAGCACAAGTAGAAATTTTTTGTGAAAACATCTTTCTGGATGTCTTAGTTAATTTTCTCACTGCTGAGACAAAATACCCAGCACTCAAAGTTAAAGGAGGAAAGTTTATTTAGCTCATAGTTTGTGGAGGTTTCAGTCTGTAATCTGAGGATCCCAAGGAAGGTGGCACATGGCACAAGGGTGACAGTTCATGGCGGTGGAAGACAGTTAAAGCAACCAGAGAGACAGGAGCAAGTTTCTTTTCCTCCCTTATATTGTAGGTAAGCTACCCATTCTAGGGCTGGTGTAGCACTCACACACTAGACAATGAACCAATCACAAACTGTAGATACAGCTGCCTGTGAAAAGCTCCTCCCCCATGACTGCATGCAACTATGGGGGACATCTAGACACAAACCATAACACTGGAATATCCTCCACTCCACTAGCATACGCACTGTTAACTTGGTTATAATGAGGTGCTGAACTATCTTAGGGAATATGAATTTAGCTGAATTGTGGTTGTGTACTGTGGATAAAATTCAAACAAATGGTCTTGGGGAGAGAATAGAGAACTAACCAAACCTTATTTAAATTGAATTTGGCAGCTTGAGGGAAGCCTGTGAAGGTTTTTGAGCAGTGTAATATCATGACTGTAATAGTCTGATTTCTTATTTCTGGGATGCAGTATCCAACACCCATAATTTAAAAGAGGTGAGGTTTATTTGGCTCATGGTTTGGGGGGATTTAGTTCATGGTCAGCTGGCTCCATAGCAGAACCCACATGGCAGAAAAGGCATGGTGTAGCAAATCTCCTTAGTTTGTGATGGCACTGGAACAGTCCCAGAGAGAAAGGAGTGAGAGACCAGATATAGGACCTAAGTTCCCACCTCTGTAACCCACCCAGAAATGTGCTTTTACTAATGCTGGAGTTGGTTCTCAAGCCAATCAAGTTGACGATTAAGCTTAAACATCATATCTCATACCTTGTCAACTTGACATGCAAATACATCTCCTTAAACCATGCTTTATCTCCAAACAAGTTAATAATTCTGCGTGACATGATACAACTATCCTGCTTACAATTAAAAATGTAATAATCCTATCCTCAAAATTTCAACAGTTCTAGCATTTATCAAAAATTCAAGTCAGTCTCTTCTGAAACTCAAGGCAAACTTAGTTGCAAGCCTCTCTAAAAATAAAAAAGTCACATAATCCCAAGGTACAATGGCACAGGGTAAAAATTTCCATTTCAGAAGAGAAGACTAAGGCAAGACTGAAACCATGCACAAAAACATTAGGTCCTATAGCTCCTTGTCTAGCATCCAGGGCACATGGTGGTGAAATGAGAGTTCCATAGGGCTTGGGTGGCCCCAGAAATGTGCTTTCACTAATCCTTGAGTGACTTTACCAAATCTGGTTTATTAGAAGATTAATACAGGGATAACACGTGCAGTGTGTGAAGGTGCGAGGTGAAGGCAGGAAGGGCAGCTGTGGTGATGATTTGGTGTGATTCCTAAGTGGGCACTGCTACTGCACAAGTTGTTCATAGACAGCCTTCATTGTCACACTTGATTGGATAGCTTCATCTATAGAGAGGTCTTGTGCCCAAGGTCAGGCCCCTGGCGGCCATGGCTCTTTCAATAACTGGTCTATGTGGAAGTATAAAGACCTGACATAACCGGCCCAATTTGGGAAAATTTTGAAGAAGCATTTTAGCTTCTGAGCTTCCCCTCAGGATCAATGGTGGTCTCAGTCTGTCTTTGGAGCTGACTATAGCCTAACTTTTCTCTATGTCCACTCCATCTTCCAACGGTATTCTCCATTAAATATCCTGTCTCCTAAACTCAACCTTAGAATCTGTTTTTCAAGGAACCCAACCTGTGACATTCATCAAAATATAATTATATTAGTCTAGGTGAGGGGTAATAAGGGCATAACTTAGAGTAACATCATTTGAGCAAAAATGTAGATGTAAAGAAGGAGCTGGTATCTTTACAGAACAGATTTGCTGTGATGCAGATGCTGTTGGGAACTCTGTAATTAGGATTCACTAGGATCACATTTCTGTGGCTGTGAAAATGATTCAGCCAATTTCATTCAAAGGATATGTGAAAGAAGATGTCAATGAATGAATAAACCAATGAATACATCAATGCATGAATCAATAAATGGAACAGATGTGGCAAGTCCATTTACAGTCCCATGAATAGAGTGAGTCCAGAAATATGATTCTACTCTTCACAGGGTTGTAGTAACAAGCTATAAAGAAACTGACTGGCTGGCTGTCTTTGTTCTCACATTTCAAGCTTCTGTTCTTGTGTATACAAAGACCGTGATGAGGAAAGCAATGCAGAGCATTTTCCATGAAGTTCTTGTGCTACAAATGTAAGTCTCTTAACTGCTAATCAGGGATTTGAGATACACTAAACAGGTACATCGTACCATAGTCCACTGCCACCTTAGAAACATTAAAGAATCCTGTCTTAGTTACTTCTTGCTCATTGTGGAGACAAAATACCTGATGCCCAAAATTAGGGAAGGAAAGGTTTATTCTTACAGTTTCTTGGGAGTTTCAGTCCATACTTAGTTGGCTCCAAGGCAGCATGGCATGGCGGGGGTGCCATTCATGGTGGCTGCAAGCCGCAAGGCGTGCTGGCGAGAGAGAGAGGGCAGAAGTGTGGAGGAAGACCCTCCTTCCCTTACACTGTATGTCAGCTCCACCCCTGGGCAGGTGCAGCACTCACAGCACCAATCCTGGCATGAGACTCAGCCCCATCAAAAGTATATGAGGACTTGGAGGAACATAGTATATCACCCAATACATTCCACCCCTGGACTCCCAAGGACTCATGTATATCCTTAATATAAAAGACATTTAGTCAATCTCCAAGAGTTGCCATAGTCCTAACAGCTTCAGCACTTTTGAAAAGTCCAAGTCCCAAATATTCTATGAGATCTATGGCAAACTTTTAACTATAACCCCTGTACAAATGAAAACAAGGTTAAGCACTTCCAACATATAAAGGCACAAGATAAACATTACCATTCCAAAAGTTACAAACAGGGGAATACAAAGCATTATAACCAAAGTAAGTCCAAAATCCAGCAGGGCAAACATTAACTCCTGGAGTTCTCCACTCAGCATCTGAAGCAATCTGGTTGCAAGCTCCAAAAGGCTTGAGTGATTCCACCCCTGTGGCACTTTCAGGGGTCTTAACTTCCATAGATTTCCTTGGACTATCCATGTTCCTTGACTTCTCCCATACATCTTTACACACTGCTCTCTGCAGGTGAGGCGGAAGCTGTCTTAGCCTATTCTTGTACTTAAAACCAGTGCCACGTGGATGCTGCCAAGGTCTGCTGCAGGTTGGAGCAGTAGCCAGGCTTTCCTCTCTCTTGGCTGTAGGGGTTGACTGCCTGGATCACTGAGCTCTCTGAACCTGATTCTGAGGAACATCTTCTTCATGCTGCCATTCTGGAATCTGGTGTGGCCACTGCCATTTTGGGACCAGGTGCAGTTGTGACCCTTTTGAAACTTCCTGTGGCCTTTGTCAACACTCTGGGACATGGCACTCTGTGGCTTTTTCCTCAGAGTAAACTCTTTCACTTTTGAAGGCCTGAGGCTGCAAAGGGTGGAGGCCCGCTGCTTTCTGGGGTACCCCCAGGCCATCTTTTTTATCCCTTTGTTCCTTCTCAGCAATCAAGGTCTCAGCTCCATCTTTATAGTCCACAACTTCCTGGCCAAACTCACAAGGTTTTAAATCACCATGCTGGGCTCCTTGTTCTTTATTCCCAACATAAATCTGTCTAAATGCCCCCAATAATAGCCAGGCCACTGCTTCAACAGTCTGCTGCCTTGAGATTTCCTCTGCCAGATTAATTAGCCTTTTGCCCTTAATCTCAGTCTCAGGCAAAGTCTCTGGACATGGGCAGAATGCAGACAGGCTTTCTGCCAAGCCATAACACACATCATGTGGAGTCCAACAACCAATGTGGTCCTTCTTCCCAGCAGAAACCTCCCAAGCTTGGTCCTTACTGGCAGGCTTTCTATTAGCCTTTTGGTCTCCTGGGCTCTGACCAGAATCTCCCATGCAGAACAGCCTAAGCTTTTCCTGCTCTATGCATGTAGGCAACATCTCTGCATCTTTCCAAACTCTTCCCACAAACCATTTCCACAGGCCCTCAAACCACATGGTCAGGAATAGTGACAGCAGTGACCCCACGCCCCTGGTACCAAATTCTGTCTTAGTTACTTTTCACTAATTGCTGAGACAAAATACCTGATGCCCAAAATTAGGGAAGGAAAGGTTTATTTTTACAGTTTCTTGGGAGTTTCAGTCCATACTTAGTTGGCTCCAAGGCAGCATGGCACGGTGGGGGTGCCATTGATGGCGGCTGCAAACTGTAAGGTGCACTGGTGAGAGAGAGACGGCGGAAGCATGGTGGAAGACCCACCTTCCCTTACACTGTATGTCAGCTCCACCCCTGGGCAGGTGCAGCACTCACATCACCAATCCTGGCGTGAGACTCAGCTCCATCTAAAGTATATGAGGACTTGGGGGGACATAGTATATCACCCAATACAAACCCTTATTTCCAGTTTAAGTCACTAGATATATAAAAGGTTATACCAAATTTTATCTGACCAGATCCACCTATTCATAACAGTGAAGTAATCAGGACATTTCTTTAGGCACTTTGATTTTATGAACTAATAAATATTTTTAAAGAGAATTCATAGTAAATGAGCTTTTTAAAAAAATTGTAATTTGTCTTTTTCTACTAAAGAAAGATAGCAAATAAAGCCAGGGTAATTTTATATATTAGTTTAGATTTTTTTAACCTAATAAAAGACAGGGTGCACCTATATCTACACTGGTGCAGGCAGCTTCCTACTGTGAGTGTGAGCAGAGCTAAGATGTAGTAATCCCTATGCACTAAAATATAGTTAATCTCCAGAGAAAGTTCATTTTTAATTATGTTATCTTTATCAAGACCATTTAAATTTATTCCTAAAATATTTACTGAGGAGTAACTATGTATCATATTATGTAAGGGGATATAAGAATTAAAGTACCCAAAGAGAAGAGGGAAGGAAAGAAAATAGAGCAGGTGACAGAAAGGAGAAACTCCTGGTAATGCCACTATTCCTGAAAGTTATAATAATAAGAGCTAACAAGCATCCATTAGATTTAGTATCTTGGACATGATAAATAGCTTTTGAATGACAGTGTCTGTAGGGCAGAAGCCAGAATGGCTTCATAATAAGGAAAGGCAGCAGACACAGCAGGTTCTGAGTAGCTTTCAGGGAGCTTGATGTGAAGCAAAGGGGAAATACCGGCAGTGATATGGGGAGAGGGATCAAAACAAAGGAAGAAGGATTTTTTTTCAGAGAAAACTGATTTTGTATGCTACAAGGAATGAACTTTAGAGGCAGAAAAATACAGAAATTCAGGGAGGAGATGAGATAAATGAAGTAACAGGAGGCAGGGTTAGGAGGCAGCCAGCAATAGGACTTTGAGGACAAGTGTTGGGACAAAGACAACAATAATAATAGCAATAGTGCTAACTAATAAGTACTCACTCCCTGAGCATTGTGGGATATTATTACCTGATTTTTATAGCTTAGAAAAACAAGACACAAAGAATAGTACAGATATAGCAAGTGTTTAGGTGGAGAAAGAAATGAATCTGTTTGCTTTTGTGGGTTCCTTTTTAGTCCTGAATAAAATTGAGAAAATCTGCTAAGAATGAGGAGGAAGCTGGTGCAGAAAGAAAACTGGAGTTAAACTGCAAAGGTTGAAAACAGTTGTGAAAGATTTGGGAGTGGATTCCAACTAGAAATTGCAGGAGTCCTAATCAACTGAGTTGTTCAATTTTCTGTGGCAGTACCTGGGTCCCAGGAGTAGAGAATGTGAGTATTTAGCGTTGACACCACTCATGGTCAGTTTTTGCTCCTTTAAGGAGGTCCAGAATCCAACAACAGAGTACTACACTTCCACGAAGTAGGATAAACTTGAGCCATTTGTAGGAAAATGGGTGCACCTTTAGAACATAATAACAAGTGAAATAAAGTAGATACACAGGCTTAAATATTGCATGTTTTCTCTTATATGAGTAACCTAAAATATAAATAAAGAGCAAAATAAAAGACAGATAATAGGAAATACGGAGATAAATCTTTTGCATATGATAAGAGGATCAAGGCATAGAAGGAGATGGAAGGAGAGGAGGGCCAGGCAATAAAAAAGAACCTAGATATGTTATGTACATGTTCCAACTCCCTCTGTTCCAACTCCCTCTTGTACTAACAAGAATAAAAATTGAAAAAAAAAAAAAAAAGAAGGTCCAGTATTGTAAGGTACATCAGTGTTTATTTCATGGCCTATAGAATATGCCACCATCAAAGTTCCTGCACCCTTTATATTCTAATTACCTTCCTGTTGACTTTTCCTACTTACTGTATTTCATGAACTATATTATGAACCTTAGTCACACTACGTATATTCTGGGACCTCAGTAAGACTTTTAGTAACTGAAATCCTCTACATTTCCCCAACTTATGCAATTCTTTTTCTCCCAGTCCAAGTTCAATCATTTTAATCATTCAGAGATGCTATCCAAATGACTGCTTCCTAATGTTATTACAAATGTTACTCTTTCTATTGAGTATATACTTTTCTTCTTTCTTTGCCTGGAAAAAACTGTCCCAGATTTTAAATGCAGTTAAATGTCATCTCCTTTAGGAAGTCTTCACTGACTACCCTTGTCCCTAAGCATTTTTAAATTATGCCTTTCTCATAATTCTCTCTCCTAGCACTCTGCATGGCTCCTCAATCTTGTAGTGATTATTAATTTATCCTCTGGCCTTCCATATAACTAAATCATGATGCTCTGTGTTTTTTAATATTTGTATACATATAACAACATAGGGACTTAAATAGAACAATTGATTAAAGCTCTTGAAATGATACATTTCCTTTTAACATTCATAGAAGATTATATATTTCTTCATACAGAATTCCAAAAATTAAAAATATAATTCCAAATGCAGTATACTTTCATTGTATAAGGATTTAACAAGACTAGACTCATATATTTTTAATAATCTATATAAGCATTCAGAAATTTTGGTGTGCTATTTATCCTCTTATATATGATTTCATAGGCAGTAATGTATCACATGCCATTTATGAGAAAGTATCTCAGAAATTTTAACATAAGTGATGTTAATGCTGGAACAACAAAGTTACTATACTTCAAGGAAAATAATTTTTAAAGGAAATCATTTTTGGACTCTAAGCTAGAGAAATTATATAAATCTGACAGGAACCAGCCTTGTACTTGGCATTATTTTCATCTTGTTGCAGTTGAAATCTAACTTTGGGGAGATATAACATTGTTTTTGTTATTTTTCTATTTTTAAATTTTATTTTATTATTATTATTTTTTTGGACCAGGGATTGAACTCACGACCTCTCGCACTTGCCAGGCAGGCAGTTATACCACTGAGCTAAATCCCTGGCTCTATCTTTCTATTTTAAAATAGTGATAAGAAGCTGTCTTTAAAAGTGAAATTTTTACTGATTGAAGTCATATAGCATTTTTGAAACAGCAGTAAGAGAATAGGAGTAATGATATAAAAGTGTTGAAAAGCTTATGATTGTACCATTTAGGTCTGATAGTTTATGATGAACTCACTAAACTTTCCTGTCTCCTTTCATAACAGCTGATAAAATGGGACAGTTACTATTATGGGCCACATTCTCATCCAGCATGTAGCTCACATGAAGCCTTACTTGATTCTTCAGTCGATTTGCTTTCTCCTTTTCTGTGGTTCTGTAGTACCCTATGTATTACTCTACCTATCAGAGGACTTAGAGCTCTGTATTTAGCTTTCAGCAGAGTTACTGGTCTCCTTCATAGACTATCAGGACCTTTAAGTCATCGTCTTGGTTGTCTTAGTCACTTTCCCATCACAGGCATAAAATACCTGACACCTGAACTTTAGGGAATTGAGGTTTATTTTGATTCACAGTTTCATTCCATGGTTGACTGACTCCACGGTAGAAGTGGCATGGCAGAAGGGTATTAAATTGGAAGTATTCAACCCATGACAGCCAGGAAGCAGAGAAATAAGGGAGGAGCCCAGGACAAGAATATACCTTTCCAAGCAATGTTCTCTGGTATCCACATCCAATCAGACCCCACCTTCTCATAACACTTTCGGCCGCTGAACTCATCAGTGGGCGAATTCACAGATGAGTACAGCACTCCCAAGATCCAATTACCTTCCAAATACACGGAACTTTGCGGAGGGGCATGTTTTATACTTGAATCATAACAGTAACTTACTTGAGTTTTCATCCTCTGCTCTTAACAGAGGCTTGTTCTTTAGCAATTTCTAAAATACGAACGGATAGATGGATGGAATGAATGAGCAAAAAAGTAGAACTACTCTGTTTCTTCCCTTCTTGCATGCAGTCAGGGAATATGTTGGAACTAGAGAGAGAAATGTGAAAGGATTTGGGTTAAGAATGTTTCCTATTGTTTCTCAACTGCTTGCTTTCCATGATGTTTATGTTTCATGTATACAGTAAAATTCTTGCACAGATAACCCCATCACTAAACTCTACTCCACATAGGACTGTGCATATATCAACTTATGTAGAGAGGTTATAGGGAGATGGCCTATTGACACAAGAAAAATCCAATTCTAATGTCTCTTAGCTGCCTGCAGATGCCACTCAGAGATACGGCAGTTACTCAGCACCTGTTTTATTTTTTTATAGTGTCTCCAAATTGTGCATTCGATTATGGATTTATTTATTTTAGGATAATTTTTTAATTTTAAAAAACAAAACAGAAAAAAGGTAGAAGTAATACAGAATTAAAAAAAACCAGTAAGAAATCAATACTAGTCAATATATTACATATTGTTATCTTAGAAGTAGTTGTTCAAGTTATGAAATCTAGGCATAAAAAATGATCAGACAATCAAACAATGACAGCACAAACTATTCTTTCTGATGAACTAACAGGGAATTAGTAGTAAAGTTAACTATCTTGCATACTTATACATACATACAGTTATATGTGTACATCTACAAACATATAATCTTTTCCTTTCTTCTATTTCTCCTGTTTTTTCTTTCTTCTCTCTTGACCACTGTTTCCACAGATGAATAAAAAAGAAAAGAACAAGCATTCTGTTGTCTACCATGTGTCAAATCTTGTTCTACACACTTCATTTTTGTGTTACCTCTCCTCACTCTCACATAATACTAAAAGGAAGATATACTCTAAAATTTGTAGACAAGGAAACTACATTCTTTAGAATCTATAGGATTTCAAAAGGGGCAACAGTTTTGGTTTAAAGGATTGGCCCAGCTATTTGCCAGCAAGAGATTTACCCTTACTAATATTTGGTTTTTATATCTGTGACTAATAATAATAAATTCTTCCCTTAGAGAGTGGTTGTGAAGGTTAAAGGTAACATACAGAGTATCTAGTACAGTGCTAGGGACAAAGCTAGCATTAAGCAGATCTATATTATTATATACACTATTCACAGTCTAATGTCATTCCATACAACAGCCAGCCTAATGCCAATTCCTTCAGTCCAGGTCCCCAAACATTTTCAGCTTCAGTTGGTCTCACCAAACACACCATGACCAACACAGAACATGTTTTCCATGAATGGCCTTGATGGTGGAGTTGCTTATTGTAGTGAAGAGTAGAGAGAATTCAGCATGGGAATAAATATTTTGAGTCTTAGGTGCTTAGTAAACTGCTCTGGAGATAGTGATTTAAGTTTTTCCTGTTTTTGTTTCTTCATCTGTAAGATGGTGATAATACAATGATATGATGAAATGCAATATGATCACATATGTACAAATATTTGTAATAATATGTCAGTGTCTTCTGCATCACTGCTGTATTTTGTTGTATTGAGTACTTGTTCTAGTACTTGTACTTCCATAGCTATTCCAAAAGCTTTCTATAAATTATATTATTTAAATTCCACAAAACCTTTAACACAATGATCTTTATTATCTGATATTTATAAATTGAGAAATTAAAGTTTAGGAAGTTTAAATCATTTTCTCAAGGTAAAATAGCAATTTGTAGGGTTGAGATTTGAACAAGAATCTTTTTTTCTTTCTTCTATTTTTTCCATTTTTATTTTTGATTAGTACATGTTTACAGTACATAATGATCATATTCTTCATGGGGAGAATGTACATTACACATCTCAACTTTTCTTTCAACACCTTCCCCCCCCCTTTTCCCATTCCTTAGTGTAAGTGCTACTGAAGTGAGCATGCCCTTCCATCTTTTGATCTCTTTCCTTTCTGCAAAAGATCTATTTCACATATTCCACCTTTTATTTTGCTCTTTATTTATATTTTGCCTTACTCACATAAGAGAAGTCATGTAATGTTTAAGCTTATTTCTCTGATTTATTTTGCTTAACATTATGGTCTCAAAATTCAACCGTTTTACTACAAATAATCCATGTTTATCTTTCTTTGTGGTAGAGTAGTACTCCATTGTGTATAATACATTTTTTCCTCTCCATTCATTTGTTGAAAGACATATATGTTGCTTCCAGGATCTAGCTATTATGAATTGTGCTGTTCTAAGCATGGATATGGGTGTATTAGTGTAATATAATGTCTGTAACTGTTTAGTGAAGACATCTAGAAGAGAAATAGCTGGGTTGAATGGAATTTTTAGTTTTCTGAGGTATCTCCTTACTTATTTCCTTATATTCCATAATCTGAACATGCAACTCTACTGTCTGTAACTTGGTGTGGAAAGACACTCACTTTGCTAGAAGAGAGACATGGAACGGTGGTGGCAGTTATCTTGATCATATATCTGAATGTGTGCAATGGTTGTAGGAAGGCATGTGGATATTTTGTTAAGAATTTATATTGAAGTTTCTTCTTTTTGTATTAGCAGGAGCTGTGAATAGTTAGTTACAAGCACCCTGCCCTCATTCACCCTTAGAGGTCCACTTTTAAGACAGTGGGGTAGAAAATGTCATACCCATGCCCAGAACAGAGAGGGCTCAGGCATTAATGGAGGCAGTGTTAGGCACTGAGGAGGACATCGTGGTCCATTTTTCATCTTTGGCTTTAGCCAACATTCTGTACCTCATTTGTTTGATCTGCAAAATGGCAACGACTGCGTATTACTACATTCACCTGAGTGCAAACAGTGACTCATAAGTCAAAAGATTTCTAAGGCTCTAACTAGAAGCTCTAGGCAAGTCTGTAAGCCTTCATCAGACAGAGACATTAAAAGAATCACACATCACCATGGTCCACCTTATGAACCAAATATACAGATCAAACTGGAACTTGTTCATGAAAGACAATTTTTGCTTCATTAGCACATCAGTACCTGTTAACTCAAATGGGTCTATTGTGCCATCTTGCTGTTGCCTCACTGAGTGTAGTGATGGGAGAGGCCTTCAGGGAAGTCCCTAGACTGTAAAAGTTGGGATCACTCCTATTTTTCTGAGTCAGGGTATACAAAAGAGCATTTTGAATTCACCTATAGGTCTGTCGACAGGAAAAGATTGTGTTAGTAAGAAAATTTCCAGATATTTCTAGTCTCAGAAGCAGAGGGTTTTCACATTTTATGTGTCAGCAGCTTCCCATGTTGTTTACCACAGACTCGCTACATATTCTGTCTCTGTGACAGTTATTTTCATTGGCTTATGCCAGTATCTGGTATATTTTAGTAAGCATGAGTCAGGTTCCCAGGGTCTGATCACCTCAAGGCTCTGACCCAATCGTGTCTCTGAGCCATCAAAACAGAGGGCTCTGTCCAGTGGCATTTTCTCAGAACGTGCTGTCTCCCCATGCACGTAGGCACCCTCCCATGCACAGAGTCTCAGAGCCAGTGTGTTTTGGACAAGAGAAATAAGTATAGTTAGAGAAATGTTTGGGTGCCATGGAAAGGAATCTTATACATTAGTGTCAGTGTGTGAGTGCTCAGAAAATTACAAAAATAATACACTTTAAAGAGAGAACCCTTTATTTTTTCCTCCTTAACCAGCTTGTGGAAAAAGTGAACCACACTAATACTTCTCATTATCCTTTACTCTGACCTTGACCCCACTCTCTGATTCCTTATATCTGTGTGAGTCAGACTGAATCTCAGCATCACAATAAAATTTCATTCCATAAAGTTCAAAATTCATTGGAATATTTTAGTCTCACTTAACAATTTTCCAGTTCTAGAAGTGTGTGAACATGGAGTATGTCCATATAGTTCTCAGGGCAGGAGATGACCATGCGTGAATCAATGAACACAGCCTTCTACTTATGCAGCATTGTATATCTTGTGATTAAGATGAGTACAAAGAGGATGATATATTCATAGAAGCTGAGTTATATGTATTTTCTCTTTAAAGTTACCCAATTTACCTGCTTTCTTCTATCAGCTTCTTTGAATTCCACTTATGTAAATATATAAGTAAAATGCACAAAATTTTCTGAAGACTTCAGAAGAGAGACTGGAGATATTTATCTCACAAATCTGGCAGCCAATACTGTGGAAAAAACAAGATTATGGACTTTGGTTTTTAGGTTCTTTCTTAGCCATATCCCTTGGGTTGATAGGGAGGGGAGTATAGTCTCTTTCTCCTCCAAGCAGCATCAGTGTGATGGCATTGGTTCTTGTCCTCTTCCTCTTAAATTTTCTTTAGAATTTGAAACCCAACTATCCTTTTCAGAGGATTTATGCTCCATCTCAAGAAACTCATAAACAATTTGCCAACAGAGACTGAAGTTTCTGTGTGAGAATTTCTCAACTCAGCTTCCATGAGACAAACATCTCTGTTATTTATTATGTAAATCTATAGGGAATATAATCTTCCTTTGATATCTATGAAAGATTGGTTCCAGAATTCCTTGCAGATACTAAAATCCTCAAACACTCAAGTCTCTTGGAAAGAATGGAATAGTATTTGTGTATAAACTATACATATCTTCCTATACTTGAAATCATCTCTATATTATTTATAATGCAATGTAAATGCTATGTAAACAATTGTACTATATTCTTGAAACTGAGGCCACCTATATTCTTATTTTTGTGTTTAAATAGTATTATAATGTTGTCCTGAAATATTTAGAACAATCCACTAGAACAATAATCCACAGACTTTCATTATTTATAGATTAGAGTTCTGTCTAGAAATAGTACTTTCCACTTTTCTGTGGAAAGACTGGTCAATTGTATTCAGTAATTGAAAAATAATTTTAAAAGCTTTGTGGCATGTCATAGCCATTTATCATTAATAGTAATTGAAAAAAGAAAAGCCATCATAGGTACTGGTCTATATTTTAGGAAACTGGCTATAGTTGAGTGTTTCTCTCAGAAAGAAGATACATGTCTAAGGTTAATTTGGTTTTGCACTGGAATTGTACCTTTCATGTAGTCATGACACAATTTAGAAGGAATGATGCTTTGTCACTCAGATCCAGCTGAGAAAGAGAAATCACCGTAGTTCTTTCAAGTAGAGTTAATTACTAAAAGAAATTAGTTACATCGGGGTAAAAAAGCCAAAAGAAGGTACTGAGACAATGTAGAGATTAACAGCATCAGGAAGGCAACAGACATTTTCATGTCAGACCTCAGAGTCCAAGGAAGTTAGGAAGGTGCTGAAAGGAAGGTGGGGATGACTAAATGAGCCATGGTGAAGGTGCAACTGCTGCCAGACACCAAAAGAAGCAGAGAAAAACAGAGAGAGAAGGAAATGTTTTGGTTTCTTTCTCTTTCCCCCATTTTTCATGAGTGCTGCCAGTCACTGAAACTTGCCACAAGACCATCAAGAATGTCCTGGGGAGTGTAGCTCATTATGTGTGGTATAGGAAAGGAAAATCAAGAATGGATCTGAGAAAAAATGGACTGATGATCTGCACAAGTACTCTAATAGCCTGCAGTTAAGCTAACAAGAGGCTAATAAGATAAAAGTTTAGAGAAAAACATTTAAAGGGAACCTAGCCACAAACTTTTCCCACTGCTATTCGCCATACTATACAACTATCATTACTTTTTTTTAAATTTCATTTTAAAGAGAATGAAGCCAAATACAACAAAACAGAACAAAGCTAATCAGAGCAGAGCAATGTATATGACACAGAACTTCAAAACAGAATAGTAGGAAATCAACAGTGGCTACCATAGTATATCTCGTTATCTTCAAAATTGCTGCCCATACCATCAGACATAATAAAATCAAACATAACAGAATAGAATACAGCCTATTGAAACAGAACATTGAATGAAACAAAACAATAAAATAGAGCAAAACAAAACAGTGAGAACAATATTGGATTTCAAAAATGAGACAGAAGAAAATCCCCCATATTTGCTATATTGCATATTGTTATCCTCTTAATAGGTCCTCAGACTACTGGCCTTAGACCTGCAAAGCAAGCAAACAATATAAGCATTGAGTTGTTTTTGTACCTCAGTTGCTATCAACTCAGTCTGTCTTCCAAATTAACTGGTTGCTTAAGGAGGTGGGGGTGCAGTGGTGTTCTTGTCCCCAGATTACACTCTGGTTGGCTCACAGGAAAGGTAAATTGGCTTCTTGTTACTCCTCCCAGGCCCAGCGTGGCTTCTTCCAACTCACAGGAAGGGTGACTTGGCTTATTTCTCTTCTGGGCCCTGCATGACTTGTGCTGGCTCATGGAAAGGGTGAACTGACTTCTTGTTACTCCTCCCAGGGCCAGCATGGCTTCTGCTGACTCACAGGAAGAGTGAATTGATTTGTTTCTCTTCCCGGACCCTGTGTATCTTGCCTATCATTACTTTCTTATCTCCTTTCTCAAAGAAAGAATTGTCTTTCCTTGAAAGTATCGTATGTCTACCCATGCTCAGATGTCTTTCTGCCATAACTACCTTTCATCAACTAATACATCTTTCTTTAACACCATCCTTCCCTCTCAAACTTTTCAGTTAAGATTTTTAAAGGGGAACATAAGCAAGTATTTTTAAACCACTCATTCACTATAATCTGATCTCTGTTCCTATAATCTTTAAATCTGGCAAAGATTTCCAATAGCTCACATCTTATCAAGACCAGTGGCATGTATCCACACAAAACTTGGATGTAGAATTTGATTCTATTGATCTCTACCTCAAGTTACTAGATACTCTGTGAGACTGGTCACTGAGTTTTCCCTTTGCTTCTTAAATAGAGAAAATATCAATTTCTTGATAGGAAGGGAAAAGAAGAGGAAGGAAATGCTAGTGGAAAATGAGCATGTGACTCTTTCTTGGAAAGGGGTTAGAAGATAGTTTTCAATATTCCCAACAATATCCTAGGCCAAACCTACTATTTTGTTCCAACTAATGAATATGAGTAACTGATAAAACCCAATTTCTCCTGAGAGGAAAGAGAAATCTAGAAGTTCATATAGTTCCTAGTTAAGTGAGTAATATCAGCCCCCACCTCAGGCCTAGCTAGAAACTAGTTCCTATTGCAAGTAGTCTTCATAATGCAGTGGGGCATGATGTCACCTCCACTTGTGGTCAAAAGGGGTCTTACATAGTTCATACCAATGGGATAAAATACTGGAAGGTAATAAGTTTTTTTTGTATTTCAGTGACACTAACAAATGGCCACTCCCACAGACACTAGCCTACCCAGTCTTTTGAGTTCCAGAATGTGTCTCTCTCTGGTGGGTGCTTGGACTCTATCAGTCAGCTTCACTGCATCCAAGCCAGCTGGCTGAGACTTGCATTCCTCTCATTACTGCCCAACTCTTTCTTTGGAATCAGCCCTATTTTGAGTAATTCATGGTTCATTTCATAAAGAGATTATCCAGGCATGTGTTTGACATCCTGTTGCCATTTCTATCTCTGCTCTGCCATCCTGAGTCAAACTTCTGTTTTGCTTTTTGAAACTGGAAGCTCTGCTATTTGATGCGAACCTTGGTAGTCATACTCCTCTGGGATCAAGTATTGCTAACTGTGGTGGTGCCTCCTTACTCCTCCTGTCTGGTGTCAGACAGGGTAAGAGAACAGGAATGGGAGAAAGCAGAAGAAAGGTCAAAACTTGCTCTTAAAAGACAGCTTTCCTGTGACAGAACCCATCATACGCAATTAATCAGTTAATCAGTATTACTGAACCTCTGTCATACTGTTCCAATATTTGATCCTTTTGGTAAGAAGCTATATAAAACCATTTTCAACCACTGGTGGAGCTGAAATACACAGGACATAAAAAAATACTCATAGACCAGAAACCTTAGGATCTTATGATCTAATTAAGCACAGGATTTAATAAGTGAAAATGAGGGAAAAGTAATTATACCTTAGTTCTAATCTGAATTCCCAAGTACTGTGTGACTTTGAGGTTTCTATAGCATATGAATGTAAACTTTTTTCTTTAGATTATTATAGGAATTTAACAAAAAGATGAAAACAAAAAGTATGGTACCTAACACAAGGTTAAAAATTCCCAGTTTTGAGCATTTCATCAGTGAGGTTTCATTGAGGAAACAGAAACCACTTTGGATATTTAAAACAAGAAATGTGATGCTCAAATTAGTTATGCAGGTGGTAGAAAATCTACGAAGAATCCAGAATGAAGAGGAGGCTGTCTAGAGATTAGCAGCAGCCACTACCATGCTTTGGCTGGAGGGAGAGAGGCAGAGTCTGTATTAACACCAGTTACCCAGTGAAAGTGGGAAACAGGGTGGACATATGGAACAGGAACTGGAGCCACAGGGAACCTGCCTGTACTTCTGGAGAAGCAGTCTTCTACATAGAGGGAGGGAATCATGTCGGTT
Source organism: Dasyprocta punctata (assembly GCA_004363535.1). Classification (NCBI taxonomy): domain Eukaryota; kingdom Metazoa; phylum Chordata; class Mammalia; order Rodentia; family Dasyproctidae; genus Dasyprocta; species Dasyprocta punctata. The sequence continues at coordinate 21,093 of RJWM01002261.1, read as the reverse complement.
TCTCCTTTTTACCTCCTTACCACCTCAATCTCTAGGGAATGTTTTTCACTAAACAAATCAAGCTTATTTGGAGATGAAACATACAGCTGTAAAGATTCACCCTTAGTCTCCAACTGTTTGTTGCAATACTGGCAAATAAAGCCATAAAAAAGAAGCAAATTTTAGGAAAATCATGCCCAGCATTGGCACAGCACTTCTCTTGGGTATATGTGTGATGTGGGGTATGTTTAGGGGGTTGGGCTAGGGATAGATTATGTGTGTGCTAGAGAAGGGCATGGCACTGCTAGGACAGAGGTCATGTGAGAGCGACCCTAGGGAGAATAAGTGTACACCAGTAGCAAGTGGTCATTTTTTTAAGAAAAGTAGAATGAAGTCTAGATTGCAATTTCTTACACCCTAAGTAGACCAACAATCTAGACTTTTCATGGGGATCATAGATGAACACAAAGGAGACTCTTTCAAGCAGTCATAATTAAATTAATTTGACTTAGCAAATATAGAACAGGATTAATTATCATTCTTAATTAAATGATGATTCACAATCTGTTTCAATGGCTGCTTTGAAAATTTATAGCTTCCTGAATATCAGTTCTCTTTTTATTTTTCTTTCTTTCTTTCTTTTTTTTTTTTTTTTTTTTTTCTGGTACTGGGAGTCGAACTCATGACCTCGCCCTTGCCAGGCAGGCGCTTGTGCCACTGAGTTAAATCTCCAGCTCCTCAGTTCTCTTTTTCAATGAATTTTTTTGAAGTCTTTGTGTAATATCAATCTGGTGATATCACATTGCAGATTATGAAGCAAAAATATCTGTTTCTTCTCAGATAGCATATTTGTAGTAATGAAGTCAGATTCAAAAACTTTTGTGCTAATCTGTAATGTTATTGTTTGTCTTACCTACCACAGGTTGTGTTTGTTTGTCTTCTAATACAAGGACCTAGCACACTGGCTGGCATATAATAGAGAATAAGTAATGGGTGCCAATCTGCTATCATTAAATGAAATTCAGAATATTCCTTTCAAATTTTTTTATTTTTGTGATACGTAACTATGCATATTTTGGGGTAAATTTCACAGAAATGGGCAAATCCACCACCTCAAACATTATTTGTGCATGTTGAAAACAATGAAATTCTTCCATATTTGATATATTGATGTATAAAGTCACTTGTAACAATATTCTACTACAGTATAGAACATTAGAAATTATTCCTTCTATTCAGTTAACCACAGAATATTCTTAATTACGAAGTCATTCTGTTTCTGTCCAGGTACTCTAATGAATTAGGCAAATGGGTCTTGAAGTACTGCTTTTGACAGAGTGCAGGCTTCTTGTGCCCTTTCTCATGCTCTGCGACCAGCATTTAGATCTTTGCTGTACGAGTTTCTAGTCATGTGAAATTAGCTTCTCTAAATATCAACTTTTGCGTTTGCAAAGAGAGATACATATTGCCTGCATTCAACCATTATGAGAGCTAAGAAAAATGTTACTGCCAGAAGCAAATAACTGTTACAAAGCACCTACTGTGGTCTCAGAACTGTGCCCACTAGCTATTGATCTGTAAGAGCACGACTTATGCTCAGTGGGGCTACATTTAGACTGCTTTCTCTATGGTTAAATGGAAATCTCACTGAAAATTAACCTACGGAGTTTATTTCAAGGCAGATGACTTAATGTACTACACCAGATTAACTAGTCATAACATCACCATAAGCTCTTAGTAAGTTTTTTCTTCCATCTAATTCCAATGACATAAAGTCATCCTGATTCTACCTCAAAATCATACCTTAAACTCCAGCCCGTTTATTCCCATTGCTGTCACATAACTGCAGGACCTTGACCTCAAGCTGAATTACTGTGGTAAATTCTTAGTCACCTCTTCAACTCCTACATTTCTGTCTCCCCATTTCTGTACAAGCCTGCTAGAAGCATCTTCCTGAATCACCTGCTCCCAACATTGCTTTATTTAGAATTGTGATTACAACATGTTAGAATTGCAAGAATTTTTCTATCCAGATTTAAAAGACAAAACAAAAAAACTACAAACTATTTTTTAAAGTATATTTAATGCAATGATTTTGAAATAATAGGATGGACATCTTTCAGAATATAGGATATTACTTCAACTTTACACTTGTAGCTCTGACAAAATTCACTATTTCCCTTTTTTTTAAAGCAGGAATTATTAAAAATTTTACCAGAGATAAGTATTCACTTAAATGAAACACTTTAAGAAACACTTAAATGTGCATTTCTGATAGGTACTTGGGCCACCTATCAAACCAAGCCCCAACTGGTAGTTGAGGAAGTTAGGAAAAGGGGCAGGATGAAGTTCAGCTCTACTGAACTAGCATTCCCTTTGTTATCTACCTCCACTCTCACCTCTCTGCCTCACGGAATGTCTCACTGCACCACTCAGTCATTGCTTTGGAAAGTCTCCCCTTCAGTCCTTGATCAGACCATTCTGCCTAGCTCATCACTGGGATTAGAGTAAAAAATATGGAACAGCTGTGCATCCCAGGTCATGGACTTTGAATTCAAGCAGCTCTGCATTAGAAATCTTAGGTCTACTGCTTAACTGTCAGGCAAAACCAGGCACAGTTCTTAAAATATTGGGAGAGGAATGTCTAGTACATATAGTTCCTGTTACATCACAATTGCTTAACCATTGGTAGTTATCACACAAAAGTTTTATTTTAGGTCATGAATACAGGAATGGAAAAAGTGAAAGTGTTGTTCCAGAGATGTTTGTAGGTGCTTAGTCACAAACAAAATCGAATTACAGATTCTGAGTCGCCTTCTTTACTTCCTTTCTCTTGAACCATTTAGCACTGCTCATTTTGTCTACTGTGGTGCAGCATGCAGGTTGTATTTTCTTTCACCAGTACGCAGAGAGTAAGTTCTTGATTTTTAAAACATCTATGGGAAGTTGTCACTGAAGCTCTACTTGTAATGGAATATATCATGTCATTTCAGGGAAGCAAAAATTAATACAATTCTTCCCTTAAGTATTAATTCCATGACTATGAAAAGGCAAGTCAAAGGAAATGGGGGCAGGTGAATGCAGGAAGTAGGGATCAAAGGACTAGTGGTGGAATGACCAATAAATCCTCAGAGGAGGCTTAAAGGCAACAGTTAGGTTCTGCTTAGGCGGAATGGTAAAGGTCACCTTTGCTTATTTTTTGCTGCCTCAGGAAGAGAAGAGGCAGACCTAAATATATTTAAGGTTTTAAAACAGAATGAAGTTGAGGCTGTCTGGGTTATCTAACTGCTGGATTTTTTCAGTTACACTGGATTCTAAACAGAGGCCATCTGTGTGAAATGTTCAAAATCTGCACTGAGAAAACAGTCTGAAGACAAGGAACCACAAAGATTCTTTGGAAAATAAACTCAGTTTTAGAACCCTGGTATGCTGAGTATGTGACCTCGTATACATAACTACTGCCAGCAAATAATCTTGTAACAAGGTACTTCTCAAGCCTAATACCTTATGAAAGTGCACTTACTTTTCTTCCTGAAAACTATGTATGTGAGCTTTGATACAAAATTTAAGAAAATGAATTTTGGTACATTGAAAGACAGCAACAATTTTCTATTCTATTTTAGTGTTCGAAGGTTTAATGCAGAGTTTATGTATTTATTTATATTAATACATATTTCAATATATATTTACATTCACTGTGGGTAGTTGGTATATGTACATGACACATCTTAATTCTTTTTGTACCCCAACTCTTGGTCTCTTTCCATTTGCCAAAGATCTGTATCTCTGTTTCCTACTATTTATTTTTTATTTTTCTCTTTATTTTGCTCTTTATTTATTCATAGAATTAATACTTAAGGGAAAATTATTATTAATTTTTGTTTTCTTGAAATGACATGATACTCTCCATTAACAACATTTTGGGTTTCTCACCTAAGAGAAACCATCAACATTTAAGCTTGTGCATCTGATTTATTTCACTTAACATTATGGTTTCAAGGTGCAGTCATTTTTCTTCAAATTTATATTTCAAATCACTTTATTAGAGTGAAGCAGGTTAATCTAGTAATAAGTAAAGGTTAATGTGATAGCATATTTCTCTCTGTGTGTCCCTATATTATCAAAGCGCCTGATGGTAAAGACTTGAGGGAATGAGAAATGGTGGCATCTCACTCTCTCACCAGCAGGAAAGTGGCAGACTATGAAAATCAAGTTTTAGGAGAAGGGGCTGTAGTGAAGGCCAAGAGTGACAATCTCTTAGATAAGATAATGAGCTGAGGTGGCTTATACTTGGATGAAAAATGTGAACCTAGGTTGAACCCAGGAAGAATGAAAGTGAGGGCCTACAGCAAAGAGAAGAGTGCAGAATTGTAAGCAGTTTTGTACACTGCGCTGGAAGCAAGTGATTTTTAAACTCCCAAGGAATTTTCAAGTGATGCTGAAAGACAGGATGGAAACATTTGTGATACGCTTTGAGATGCCCAGGATAGTGCCCTATCTTTGGTGACCTCTTGATCACCTTGGGTCTGTCACTGATGGAGGAGGGAGCGTCACCAGACATCTGTCCCTGGCTATAGACCATGGAGGATCAGCCTTAAATCTTTTCCAACTTGAATTACAGTTACATAGATATGTTCAGTGAGAAAGGCCACAAATTAAAAGGAAGGTGTACAAAGTGATGTAGAAAAGGCAAAAAGAAGCCAGAAGAGGTAACATGTAAGTTACCTCTTGTTCTGCCACAGAATAACAAGTTCAGTGCATGATTTTTCAAATACTTCTCAATAAAACTTAAGGCATTATATACAATTTAAAGCCGTATTTCTGTAATATGTTAAGAATTACTACTGAATGCATATAGAAACTATGGGATTACATTAAATGTAAGGTCAAGATGAAAAAGCAAAAATGGTATTTCTGATGATCAGTGTTAGAGAGGCAAAGAGAAAGATTCTTGCTAGATCTCCTCAAACTCAACATTACTTTAGGATTCAGCTTAGATTTTCACAATATACACAAAACTTTATCAGTGTAGTAGTGCAAATATGGAAAGAAAACTATGGGTGAAACAAAATTCTGATTTAAATTTAAGTATCATCAAATAAACTTAATTTATGACAAGTAACATACTTCTGTCTATTGTAATTACTTGGGCTTTACTTAGCAAATAGGGGTATCAGAGAAAATGGAAAATAAAGAAGTTCACACTACTTCATTCAGAGACCCTGTCTCAAAACATTTTTGAGTATGTAGTGCAACCTGGCCTTGAATTAGCTTATGTAGACCAGGCTGGCCTTGAACTCATGGAGATCCTTCTGCTTTAGTCCCACTGAGTGCTGGGATTACAAGTGTGCACCACCATGCCCGGCCACACTACTTCTTATATTAAAAACACTTTGGATGATTATTCCCTAATAATTTATTTAAATTGCTACTGATGGAGAATTCATATAGAGAAAAACATTTGCAATTTCCTGACTTAATAGGGTAGTGAGGAAATAGCAGGTCTTCAGAGACCTAGCTCTCTCCTAATATTTGAACTTCATTCAAGTTCTACTTGATCCCTCATAGAGAGTTTTCTGCTAATATTAAGTAACATGGGAGGAGAATCAGGAGAAATAAAATTTAGGCTTCTTCAGTACATTTCATTTTCTTTTTGATGTGATTGCTAATAGAACAGGAATTCTTTTGATTGTAGTAATAGACCTTCATGATAACTCTGTAAGTTAATAATGAAATGTAAGCAGGAATTCAGTGAACTTAGACTATTTCAAAATGAATTAAGCAATTATATTCCATGCATAAATTAGTGCCAGCACTTGGCAACATGTCAAATATCAACACTAATTTCAACTGATTTGAATCAAAACTTTAGATTCAGTATTCTTATCTCTCTTCAGAATATTTTCAAATTTTCTTTCCTTCATGTTCATCTCCATCCCACATTCTTACCATGGCAATAGAGTTTGAAGCCAGGCTTGAGGGAGCATGTCTATAATCCTAGCTCTCTGGAAAGCCAAGGCAGGATGATTGCAAGCTCAAGTCTAGTCTGGGCAACTTAGTAAGACCCTGTCTCAAAATAAAATATGGGCTGGGGATGTAGACCAGTGTGAATGTCCTGGGTTGGATACCCAGTACCATAAAAATTAAGAGTTTGAGTTCATGAGCAAAAAATAATACAAAATTAATAAAACCATAAAACTCATTCTTAACTTAGTATGATACAGTCATGTAATGGAATACTATAATCCATGCAATATTATGAAGTAATATTTAAATTATATTTGGATATATTTAATATATGTGGCTAGGTTAGATAGTTGGACATAAATGGTGTCTATAGAATGTACTTTTTTTTATAAAAGAGAAGATCAGTATAAGTGGAAAGGTAAAATTTTAGAAGAATGTGCATCAAATGTTAACGATGGCTATATTAGGTTTATGATTTGTACCTTTTAGCTTTTTACCTGTTTATATTTTCTAACATAAATAAAAGGGAAAGATTGTGGTACTCATCTTTGATTAGAAAAACACTATATGGGAATATCAGCTGAGTATCAAGACTCCATCCCTCTGGCTTTCTCTCAGATCTGATGAGTTTTCTCTCTGATCCTGGAGTTCTTGCCATTCATACCCATACAAATAGAAATGTTTCCCCCTTCTCTTCTAGGCCATGGAAATCTTGAGAATATGCTTGCAGGTTGCATATCTGCTGTTATCACCTGAACAAACCAGATTCTCTGTCTAACTGCACGTGCTTAGTTACTCTTAGAATTGATGGCCATCTGCATTTCCACTGTCTGGAGGAAGGCGCAGTGGTTACTCTGGAGTGGACCACTGGAGGAAATATGCCATAAAAATAAACTTTCCACCTTTCTATTTTCTCTGTGATTGACAGAAACTGAATTATCTTAGGAACATAAAGCCATTTTAAATGTATTTTAGGGCTATTTCAGTATCATTAAGCTGGGAAAAAAGCAAAAATTTTTTTTCTATCCATATTTTCCTCCAATTCCCAAAGGCCTACTAGGACAGAATCACAGACAAAAAATAGCTTAGACTAATTTAGGCTCAGTTAGGCAAGCTATTTTTCCTGTTGTACATAGTTTTTTTAATTTCAAAAATCTAGTTATTCCATTAATGCTATGAAAACATCTACATGGCAACAACCAAATTGACTAGAGTGTTCTACATAGTGAGTAATGTCTTTGAAAATAATTCTCAGAATTCAGCTTTGTTGGGCATCTATTATTTTTATTTTTAATCACACTATTACACATTAAGTTACCATGCTATGATGATGAATCCTTTATCATCTGCCTGATTAGTGACAATACTTTAATCAATGCAAACAAACAAATTTACATCTAAATATTTTGGTTATAAATGAGGAATATTAGATAGTTTTATCCATTTTTTTCTTTAGTTTCTGGATTTCATAGGTCACTTTATATAGAATATTTTAGAGGTCACTTTATATTGAATATTTTGGTTTCTGTGGTTTTATTCAAGTCAGGATGTTTTATTCATCTGTATCCTTGAACACTGCAGTTATCATTCATTAATGCTTTTTATCTCAGTTTACATTTCTTACTCATTTTATCTTTAAAGTTCTATCTTGGCAACTTCTTCACATTCTCCAAAATATATCTATCATTTTTATTCTTTCCCATGGCTTGCTAAGCATGTTCAGTTTGTGAATGTCTCAGAGTATGGAAAGGACAACTGCAAGTATCTTTTTGTCTGCTTAAATGCTTTCCTAATAAAGTTTTAAGTAAAAGGTCTATATTTTGGAATTTTTTACTTATTAGAGTAACTTTATTTTAAAAAATGTTTCTATTAGTACATAATAATTGCATTTGTTGTGAGGAGTTAGCACATGTGCATAACACACACTAATTCTTTTCTTACCTCCTTCTTCCCCCTTTCTTTCCATCTCTTAGATCCCTTCCCTTTTGAAAAAATTCTCCGTTTTCTATTACATCTTTTATTTTGTCTTGACTTTATTCATACTTTGAGTTTCTCATATGAAAGATAATTGAGCTTGTGTATCTTACTTATTTCACCTAACTTTATGGTCTACACTGCACTCCCTAGATGTGTCAGGTTCCGGTGCATTGATTTTTGCTAAATTAATGAAGATCAAAGTAGTTGAATCATTAAGGTCCAAGGGATAGTGCTGAGAAGGCAAATCATCTTCAAATACTGACTATGTGCCAGGCTTTATCCTACACACTAAGAATTTAGCAGGAAGTCAGAAATGGTCTCTGTAGTGATAGATTTCATAATCTACTATGAGAAGACAGCAATGAAGAGATTTTATCCTGTCAATTTGTGACACATGCTGTAATGAAAATTGGGGAAATAGAATAGAGTGATGCCCTAAATTTCTTTTCCAGTGTTACACTATTTTATCTTCTATATTCAAGGAAGGTTTCTCTGAAATAGTAACTATGAGCAGACTTAAATGAAATTTCTGTAGGGGAATATTTCTGCTAATGCCTCCTGCTATTGCACAGCCCACTTCAGAAAAGTAGGTGAGGAAATCAACTTCCTTCTTTAGTGGGAGGAACCGTAAAGTCACATGACAAAGGGGGAGAAAGAAAAATGGGTGAAAAGTCAGGACTGTTACAAAAATCATTGCCTATATTCCTGATTATTCACTTAGAATGCAAACCAAAGAGTATAGGATAGATGATCTTTTGAGCTTTTTTCTTGACACAGTTAATACAACAATTATCTTTTGTTTTTAAAAATATTAAACTTTCTTTATAGTCCTAAGACAAAGTAAATTTGTTCATGGTGTACATGGCTTTTAGTATGTATGCATTTGGCTTGATCATATATGCATGGACTTCTGTGACTACCCTGTCACAGTGCGCTTGGCTTATTTTCTCTCTTATGTTGTCCAATTTGATATAATATGAAGGTTATGTTGATCTCACACAAATAATTGGAGAGCATAACTTCTTAGTACTCTGTGGATAAGTTGGTGCTAACATTGCTTCTTGAAATATTTATTAGAGTTTGTTAGTGAAGCTGTTTGACACTGCTTTCTTTATGGGACAATTTTAAATGCCAATTCGGTCTTTAATCAGAATCTAGCAAGACTTCCTATTTCCTCCTGTGTTAGTTTTGATAAGACATATTTTTCTAAGAAGTTATCAATTTTCATTTGAATTTAATTTTGTTTATCATATCTTTCCATTATTTCTTAGTGTCTGTAAGATGTGCAATGATGTTTCATTCTACAGTTCTGGAATTGCCTTATTTTGTCTTTTTTTTTGGATAAGTCTTGCAGAGGGTTTTTCAGTTTCATTAATTAAACAAAAATGATATACAATATGTACAATCTATACTGGTCATGTTAACCAATGCAATGAGGAAACAGAGAAAAACTAATGTAATGAAGATTAGAAAAAAATAAAAAAGACTATCTCTTGCTGAAAATAATGTGATGATACTTATAGAAAACCCAGGGGAATTATTTATGAAATTAAATTAACTAAAATAATGAAAGAATTCAGTAAGGTAGCAAGATATAAAATTAATATACAGAAATAATGGTCTTAATGTAAACAATATTTAGACAATGTAAGGAAAGATAAAACTTTACAAGTTCAAGAATGTGACAAAAATTTCAAAGCTTAGGAACTTACTTAACAAGATATGTATAAAACATGTGTGAAGAAAACTTTCAAATATTTCTGAAAGAAGCAAAAGCATATTTGAGCAAAAAAAAAAGGCATTCCTTGTATTTTGATATGGTGACTCAACATTATAAAGATACCAGTTTTCCTAAAATTTATTTACAAATTTAATATGATCCCCCCAATATGCCAACAAACTATTTTAAGGGCTGACTTAAAATATTTGAAGCCAAAATTCGTAAGGGAAAAATATGGAAAATGCAGAAAAGAAAGGTTAAGAGAAAGGACTAGTCTTATACTTTAGCAAAATACATCATCATTCCTCTACAATTAAAACTAAGGAATGCACAATTAAATAAACAAACATCAGTTGAATAGAATAGTACATCTAGAAATAGATTTATGTACACCTGAAAGTTTAATATGTGATAAAGATGGTATCTAAAAATACTGGGATGGAAGTGTTTAATAAATGCTTCTGTGGTATGTGAACAACCATTTGGAAGAAGAGAAAATTGAATCCATAATTCACACTATACACAAGAACAAACTCCCAAAAAAGTCAGATATACAAATACAAAATTAAGTCATGAAAGCACTAGAAGTCTATGTCCTGCATCATTGCTGTAGGGAAAGGCAACTTAATTGTAACTTAAAACCCAGTTCTGATAAGACGTAAAGAAATTATACCACTGTCTTCTGGCCCTCTAAAGTGAAATCACTGGTTATCGGACTAGTTCTGTTATGTATAATGGGTCATTTCTCAGTAGCTTTTTTTTTTTTTTTTTTTTTTTTGGCACTGGGGATCAAACTCCCAAACTCGTGCCTGCTAAACAGGCCCTTAAGCCACTGAGCCAAACTCCCAGCTCTGGTTTTTTGAGGCAGAGTCTCACTATGTAGCTCAGGCCAGCCTTGTGCTCACGTTGTAGCCCAAGCCGGCCTCGAACTCACAACGCGCCTCCTACCTCAGTCTCCCGAGTGCTGGGATTAAAGCCGTGTGCCACCACACCCAGCCTCACTGGCTTCTTTAAAGATTAATTCCTTGACTTTGTTTTTCAGAAGTTAAGCATGATGTGCCCTACTTTTATGGGGTGTGATAAAAAAATGTGATCAGTACTTAGTTGTTTTAATTGATTTCAATAAAAGGTAGTGCCATTAATCCCCCTCACATTTTCCCCCTTGCTTCAAACACACGTATCCCATCACCCATGCCACTTTCTGAAGAAGTTCTGATATTCTCTTTTGTGCCTTTCATTTCGCTGTCATGGTTGCCTTGATGTCCTGAATTAATTTGGGAGTTTTATCTCTCATGGTGATTTTGACTTTGGGGAAGATCCAAACATCACATAGTCTTAGATGGTGGACGAGGTGTATGAGGACACACCATAGTGTCTTTACCTGACAGGAATTGCCATAAAAGTTTGATTGAATGTTTAAATTTAAAAATTATGTTTAAATGTGAATGTTTAAATTTAAAAATTATGCTAAAAGACACACTACCATTTACCCTCTCAAAATACTCTTTCTTGCTTTGAACACACTTATTCCATTGTTTTTGGCAACATGTGTTTTACCGTAACAGGATTTTAAAAAATTTGAACATATGCGGTATCATTGATCACCCCTTGCATATGGCAGATTAGGTTTCTGCAACATACCTAACTACTGTATATAGCACCTACTAATTCTAAAAGACAGACAAAAAAATACACAGTCACTTGAAAGTGGAATAATCTGTGAAAAGAGTCACAAATTGGGAGAAGATGTCTACAAAGAGTAAATTTATCTTTTATATGACTTACCTGAGGAGAGTTTAAACAGTTGCCAAAAGGAGTGGAAAAATCTCCAGTAGAAAGTTAGTAATCTTCATAGCTTATTGGCTGGTGGACAGAATTCAGCACAATCTCAAATTTTGGGAAGTCAGGGAAGATTCCTGAGAGAAGATGGCTAGAGTGAGGTGATTCTCAAATTACGTGAAGAAACACTGCCAAGTCTCAGGCTGGAACTATGCATACATGGAGGCAGCCTCCAAGCAGCACAACCAAAGAGGGAAGTTCTGAATGGAGATTTGAGCTGACATCTAGGAGCAATACTCTGCAACTGAAGTTCAATCAAATTCATTGTTTTTCTAACAAAAATAACTACCATCCTGTCCAAATACAACCCAAAACTAATTAACAAATAAAGAACTAGAAAGTTGTGGTCAATTTTTAGAGGAAATGCAAATGAGTGGAGATGGGTTAGGTGTTGAAGTTGGTAGGAAAGGATTTTAAAGGAGTTTTTATAATTATGGTCAATGAAGGAAAATAAGATATTGAGAGAAAATATCTAAAGAAAGTTATAAATTCTATCAAGCAATAAAAAGTGCAACTTTTATCTTTTTTCTCTATTACCTACTTTATCTTTAAAAATATCTAATGAAAATCATAATGTAAGTAATATAAAATTTCAATATTGACTTACTGGTCTTAGCAGTGAAATTGAGATGACAGAGGAAATGGACAGAGCCTAAACCTAGAGAAACTTCTACTCTGAAGAACAAGAAAAAAAATTACAAGAAAGTAAATAGAACATCAAGATCTGGTGGGACAGTGCTAAATACAAATAAATACACATATTTGGAGTTCTGGGAGTAGACAGGAACATAGGCTGAAAAAAATTTTTGAACATATAATGACCAAAATTTTATGCAGATATGATGAGACACAGGATAAGATTCAACAAGCTCTGTTTGCTTTTGACTGATCAATTCCAGTCCTAGGAAATTATTCTGAAGATGTACTTTCAACAGTGTGAAAATACACAAAATATTCATTCTAGTATTATTAATAGTCAAAAACTAATACAGTCTCAGTATCAATATATTAGGTATTATTTGAATAAATCGTGATTAATTTTCATGAATTGACAGCAAAGTTTTCTTAAAGGAACAGAGTAATTTTGGGGTCATATGGTCTCTATTTCATTTACATAACTTTGTAGCTATAGCACAAAATCCCATAACATACAAACAAACATTCAAGGTTGTATACCAGTAAAATCTAACATAAAGAAAAAGATGATGGGCCTGATATTTGAGAATTTTTGTTGTGACAACATAATCATTTTGAAACAAGTATTGCTTTATGTATAATCTATCTTTATCACTCTGCTTTTAGAATTTTTTGGTTAGGTTTTATGTTTTTATATTTTTATATTTTATTTTAACAGTACATGTTTGTGGCACATGATTCCTTTATTCGTGGGGCATTGGTTCATGTACACAACACATCTCAGTTTTGTCTTGTTTTCATCTCCCTCCTCCATCCATCCCTTTTTCTTCCACCCATCTCTTGGTCCCCTTTCCTTTTTCAAAAGATCTTGCTCCCTTTTCCTATTACCTTTTATTTTGCTCTATAATTTATTTTTAGTTTGGGTTTTAATATAAGGAAAATCATGCAATATTTAAGATTGTGGGTCTGGTTTATTTCAGTTAACATTATAGTCTCAGTGTGCATCCCTTTTCTTGCAGATGACTCAAACTGAACTTCTTTTTGGCAGAATGCTAATCAATTGTGTATAAATACCACAATTTCTTTATCTATTAATCTGTTGATGAATGAGTATATATTCCTCAGAAAACTACAATTAGAAATTCCATTCAATCCAGCTAGTCTACTTCTAAGTACCTTCCTGAAAGAGTTAATGATGTCTGTTACAGTGATATATGCATATGCATGTTTATAGCAGCATAAGTCATAATACAATTTTTTTTTAAGAGACAAAATTTTGCTATGCTGCCCAGGTGGGTCTCTAACTTCTGGGCTTAAGTGATCTTCCTGCTTCAGCCTCCCAAATAGCTGGAATGAAAGGCATGCTCCATGAGGCCTGAATTTTAGGATTTAAATTATTTAATTTTATGTCATTTCATTGCATTGGTTCTAGGTGTGGATTTATTTCTATTTTTTCTTCCTGGGTTTACAGGGGGTGTTTTAGTACATGTTCTGTGATGTTCTCTGCCAACTCTTCAAATATTGACTCCCCTCCATTTTCTATTTATACTGTTGGAGTCTGCTGAAGTATTTGTTAGACATTTCACTGTGCTATCTGCATGTCTTTTCCTCTCACCTGTTGTTCTCATTTTTGTGCCTTCTGGTGCTTCACTATGGATGGTACTTTTAAAATTTCAGTTTACTAATATTTGTTCAATTATTGGAAATACACTTTAAAACCTCTCCATTTAATTCTTAATTTTAACTGTTGAATTACCAAATATTATTTTAGTTATTTTTTGTGTCCACTGTAGATAGTTTCTTGAACTTGCAAAGATCCTGCCACCACACAGCCTCCTGAGTGCTGGGATTAGAGGTATGCAGCCCCACGGCTGGTTGGTTTTTTCAATGTTATCATTTTAAAGTATGACTTTACCACCATGAACCTAGAAAGAATGATTATTTTCAAGTTGTATTAGTTAATTTCACTATTTGAAGTCCTTAAAGTTTCATTTCTGTTCCCTTTTAAAAAACTTGTCCCTTAGTTCTTAATTACATTATCTCTTTTTAAATTTCATCACTGAATATTTTAAAAGTAATTTCTAGAATTAATTTGAGGCCTCATATGATATTTTCTCCTCCAGGAAGAATTTTCATTTCCTTCTCCCATGTGATTATAGGACCAAACAAACTATAATTATTTTTTGCTACTCACTTGATTACAGGTAATAGCTTCACTACTAATGTGTATTGTGGTGGCCCAGAAGTCCGGGAGTGAGCGGTTCACAGGTCCCACCCTTGTGTCAGAGAATGTGATGCTCTGGCCCTTTTCTCATGTTGGAGTAAAGCTCTAACTTTCAGCTATCCCCTCTTTGAATCCTCCAGGAATAAAATGTGCGGTGGGTGGCATGGGTTTATCTTCTGAACCATATGCATTGTCATATGTTTTTACTTTTACCAGCCAATTTTACAATTCTTTATGGTTACATGTTTTGGTGGATGTTTAGAATGACTTTATTTACATGAAGATTATATATATATATATATATATATATATATATTTGTATTAAAGTTTTAAAATTGTACTTCATTGGCAAGTTAAAATTGGATACATGTATATTGCACAACATGATGTTTTGATATATGTACATTTTGGGATAGTTCAATCTAACTAATTAACAAATGCATTGCACCACATACTTACCATTTTTGTTGTGAGAACATTTAAAATGAACCCTTTTAGAAGTTTTTAAGTATGTAGTGTGTTGTTATTAACTGCAATGTTGTATAAAAATTTTGTGAGACTGTTTTCCCTCACCATGTGACTTGACTGTTCTGTGACCCAGCCAGCCTGATGGTTTACCTGCAGGCTTGAACCCAGACTGAGGCCTTGAGCATCCCCACCGATAAAGATATTCATGTTGTAGCCCAAAATAGTGAAACTAAGTAGCTCCAGTTCTGAGGCAAATTACTTCAATTTTTATATTTCTCCAAACCCTTATCCCTTTGTGGACATGAAGTAACATATCTTTTTCTTTTGGTATCTTCACAAAGGTAAGCTACAGCACTCTCTAAATTCTCTAATTGATGCTTTAGACCAATCACCCTGATGTCTAGTTCTTCTTTCATTGGAATCTCAACTAGCCCCATCTCAGGACAGTTTGGGGCTCTCCCTTTTTGAAATTACCCTTCTGTGCTTTTGGGACAACTTTAGTTGTGGCTTCGAAGGATGAAATAACACTCATCACCCTCAGTCACTAGAACTGCTATTCTACTTTCTGCATCAATGAACTTGATTTTTTGGATTCCATATGTAAATGAGATCATGTGGTGTTTGTCTTTCTACAACTGGTTTATTTATTTAGGGACTTATTATTTAGGGGACACCATGTCCCCTAGTACATTCTGTTTTCACAAATGGTAGCATGAATAATATTCTGTTGTACATATATACCATATTTGCTTCATCCAGTGAGGGACACTTACATTGATTCCTTATCTTTGTTACTAGGAATAATGCTGGAGTTTGCTATGTTGCAATTTTCCTCTAATTTTTTTTGGAGTGTCTTTAAGGAGAATGAGTATAATCTCTATCCCTGACTTAGGAGAGGTGGTCTGAATGTTTACAATGTGCCTTTTATACGCTACTTCTTATCTTGGCAGATGACTTCATAATTAAAGTCTCAGCCCTCTCACAAGAAACTTATTTATACTTGCAGACATCCTTCTGGCTCTTTCTTGTCTGCTGCCTAGATTATTGCTACCAAAATAGCTGTTCTCTAGGAAAGTCCTGACTTAGGAGAATTAGGTCTGCATGTTGTTGGTCAGGTGAGACATAGAAGGTGGCACAAAAAAACACATGAACTAATAAAAGCACTGCATTACTTACAGATGCCAGAGAGAGGGCAGCATGCCTTGGAGGATAACTGAAAGGGCAGAGCCATCCTGAACATGCGCACACTACCAGTCAGTGAAAAGTAGGAGAACCTTTACCGGAAAAGAGTTCACTGTGGCCCAGGTAATTACCCAATGAAGATTCCTGTGGAAAGTTTTAATTGAGTTTAAAGCAAGAGGCACAAACTTATGACTAAAAGGGAATTACTGTGGAATATCCGTATGGTCTATGTGGAGTATAGGGGTGTGGTTGGCAAGTAGTTTGTATCTAGCTGTCCCATCAGAAGATGGTTATCAGGAGATAATTGCATAAAGGAGATATATACATTGATCATATTAAAGAATTGAGAAAATGTTGGCAAGTGGAAATTCAATGGTATGAAAAAGTACAATTTATATTTAAAATGAATGTTAAGACAACATAAAATTCACTACAGAAATACACCCAGAAGCAGAATTACTGTTCTATTTTTAATTTTTTGAGGAATCTCATACTGCTTTCCAAAATGGCTGTGCTAATTTACATTGCCACCAACACTGTACAAGAATTTCCTTTTATCTATACCTTTACCAACACTTGTTACACTTATATCTTTTATAATAGTCACACTGACAGATATGAACCAATATCTAATTGTGGTTCCAATTTGCATAACTTTGATGATGACTATATTGAGCATTTTTGTGTATTTCATTTGGAAGATAAGTTTTCAGGTCTTTTGCTCATTTTAAGATTGAGTTGTTTTGTTGCCCTCAAGTTGAGTTCCTTAAGTATTTTGGATACTAAACCTTTTTCAGATATATGAATATGATCTGCAAATATTTTTCCAAATTCCATAGGTTTTCCTTTACTCTTTTGGGTATTTTCTTTTCTGCACAGAAATTTTAGTATGATGCATTCCCATTTGCCCATTTTTACTGTTGTTGCTTCTGCTTTTGAGGTCATATCCAAATGTCTTTCCCTTATGCAGTGTGATAGCTTTAGTATTGCTTCAGTTCTTTTTTTTTTTTTTTTTTGGTGGCATCAGGAAATGAACTCACAACCGCGCGCTTAACAGGCAGGCGCTTAAGCTGCTGAGCCAAACTCCCAGTCTTAGTTTTTTGAGACAGGGTCACACTATGCAATTCAGGTTGGCCTTGCGCTCACATTGTAGCCCAAACTGGCCTTGAACTCACAACGCTCCACCTACCTCAGCCTCCCGAGTGCTGGGATTAAAGGTGTGCGCCATCACGCTCAGTTATTACTTCAGCTCTTATGCTTTGAGAATTATGTTTGCATCTTTAACCCATTTTGAGTTAATTTTTACATATTGCTAAAGAGTCCAGTTTTGCTATTCCAAATGTGAATATTCATTTTTCCCAATTACTCTTATGGAGAGATAATCTTTTCCTCATGTGTGTATTTTTGGTAACTTTGTCCAAGTTTGATGTGTTATAAAGGCATGATAGATTTACTTCTGGGTTCTCTATTCTGTTTTATTTGTCTCTGTGTCCATTTTTTGTTTTTATCAGTATCATATTATTTTGATTACTCTAGCTTTATAATAGATTTTCAGTTCAGGAAATGTGATGTTTTCTGCTTGATTTTCTTTATTTAAAATTGCTTTGACCATTTGACAATAGTGTTGGAATTTTGAAGGTGATTGCTTTGAATGTGTAGATTGCTTTGAGGGTAGTTTGGATATTTTAATGATATTAATTCTTTCAGTACATTTATGTGTTACTTCAATTTTTATCAATATTTTATAGTTTTTAGTGTACAGATATTTCATCTTCTTGGTTGAGTACATTTTTGCATATTTTTAAAAAGCTATTATAAATATTACTTTCCTGATTTCTTTTTCACATAAATTATTGGTAGTATATAGAAATAGTATTGATTTTTGTTGGTTGATCTTGTATCCTCCAACATTACTGAATTTATTCTAACAGTTATTTTTTGGCATCTTCAAGGACACATTCACATATATAAAAATCACAATACACATACTTATATCACATATATACATATACACATACCATACACATCACCACATAACCATTATCCATCTATATAAATTTATCTATCTATCTATCTATCTATCTATCTATCTATCTACCTATCTTCTATGTCTATAATCTGCAAACAGACACAGTTTAACTTCTTTTCCACTTTGAATACTTTTTATTTCTTTTTCTAGACTAATTGCAGTGAATAATATTTCTAGTACTATGTTTATTGAACATGACAAGACTAGGCATCTATGTTTTTTTCTGATCTCCAAAGAAATGTTTTCAACTTTTCATCATTCAGTGCATTGTTTAAAAATAGGCTTTTCTCATATGGTTTTTATTGTGTTGAGACACATTTCTTCCATACCTAATTTTAAAAGTATTTAAATGAAAGTATTTTGAATTTATGTCAGTCTGTATTCAGCATCCATTGAGATTAGCACTTGATTTTTGTCCATTCTGCTAATGCAGTATATCACATTTATTGATTTGTGTGTATGTTGAATCATCCTGGCATCCTAGATTTAAAGCTGACTTGATCATGGAGAGTGATCTGTGCTATTGAATTTCATTTGCTAGTATTTTGTTGAGGATTGTTGTATCTGTATTCACCATGGAGATGTCCTGTAATCTTTTCTTATAATGTCTTTGTCTAGATTTGGTATTGCTAATTCTGGCCTTATAAAATTAATTTAGAAGTATTCCTTTCACTTCAATTCTTGGAATGAGTTTGAGAAGGATTGGTATTAGTTTTTCTTTGAATGTTTAGTAGAATTCACCAAGCCATCTGTTCCTGGACTTTTTCTATGGGGGTTTGTTTTGATTACTGATTGTTATATTACTTCACAGTTCAGTATTGGCAGGTTTTAAGTTTCTAGAAATTTACCTATTTCTTCTATATTATCTAACTTGTTGATATACAGTTGTTCATAGTAGCCTCTTGTGATCTTTTGTAGTTCTGTGATCTTGGTTGTACTGTCTCCTTTTTCATTCGTGATTTTGAGGTTTGTTTCTGTTTTTATTAGACTAGCTAGTGTATGTTAATTTTGTTTGTTTTTTAAATGAAAGTTAGTTTTGTTGATTTTTCTATTGTCTTTCTAGTTCTATTTTTTCTGTGATCTTTGTTATTTCCTCCCTTCTACAGACTTTCAGTTTAGATTGTTCTTTTTTTTCTAATTTTGTGAGGTATAGCATTAAGTTATTTTGTTTTGATAGCTTTCTTGTTTTTTAATGTTAATGTTTATTGCTATAAATCTCTTTCAGTACTGTGTATGTGGCATCCCATCACTTGTGATATGTTGTGTTTCTAACTCGCTTGTCTTGAGAAATGTTTTTATTTCTCTTTGATTTCTTTTCAGTCCACTGACTGCTCAGGAATACGTTTAATTTTTCAAATGTTTGTTAAGTTTCTAAGTTTCTTTCGGTTATTAATTTCTAGTTTCCTCTATCAGTATCATATATTATGATTTTGATTATTTTAGATTGATATTGCATATATTTTTCTATATTTAGAAGTCCACTAGAATCTTTTGCAAGTTAAAAAAATGTGATTATTCTGTCTTAAGGCATTCCATTTATTTTGGCCTAGTAATGAGGGGGAGCTATCTTACTCAATAAATTTATTTAATATTCCTTCATCATCTCCTTTAAATTAGCATGTGTGTTTTTATCATACCATAAAAATCTTTTCATCTTGAGATCCCTTACTTTATATTCTATTACAGTTTATCAAGATTTCAATTCATTATTCATTAATTTATTGATATTTTATAGACCAGTTTCTATTTCCTTTGTCTGATTTTTCTTGCTTTTGACAAATTTTGTTTTACAAATGTGCAAAAGTGAATAGTAGCTTAAAGTGGATCCTAAATGGAAAGATAATATTGGAAGCATTACTTTCTCCTCAAAGTTATATATAAATTTAATAATAGAATACACATAATAGAATTATCAATAAAGCATATATTATTTGATGAAGAACTTTGTTAGATAGGAACCTAACAAAAAGCCTAAAGGAGCTCAATCCTTTCTTGAAATCTTCACTTACTCAACATGGGTGATATTCATCCACAAATCAGTCTGTTCAACAGTCTTCTATTTATGAATCAGTCCTCTTCATTCAGTTCATTTTTTCAATTTTTTCTGACAAATATACTATGTGACAACATTGGAGAATAGTTTACCACTAGTATTCTAAAAGCAAGTTAGGAGAAATTAAGTTAGTCCAACATGATTAGTTCCAAGTGAAGCCATGCTAATTACAAGTGCATATAAAATGCCCATATGATGATAAAATTCTGGACATCTATGTTTAGTTTGAGACAAAGCAAATATTAAAAGATTGATATCTTTATCTTTCTACATGTTTCCGCTCATTAACAACAATAAAATTTCATCAAGAGAGGTATCAAATGACCTTTAATTTTATTTTGAAACAGTAATTATAATCCTTTTACTTTTAAAGTTAGGAAATTGAGATCCAAAATCTATTTCACTTCATCCCAATTTCACTCAAACCAGAATCAAATCTGTCAAGCAAACAGTGCACATATGTATACATGGTCCTTCTCAAGGGTATCACTGCCTTGACCCAGAGACACATAGCTCCTCTTCATCACCATGTTTGAATTAGCAACTGAATTGTTCTTTTTTATTTCAATGCTATAAACATACTGAATAAATATACACAAACTATAATGTAGCACAATTTCTAACTTTGTGAGAACTATATGTTATCCATTTAATAATTTTTAATCTTGAAAACTATTATTTCTTCATTCATCCAATCTTCTTTGTTACTCCAGAGCTACTCAACATTTACTTACTTGACTCATAAATATTATATTGAGAAGTTGTATTGTCTTGTTTTTTTATTGGTTTCATTGGGTTTTAAATTATTTAAAGAACTGAAACTAGAATGTCCTTCAGTATTCTCTGTAGAGTTGGCTCCGTTGTCATAAATTCTTTTAGTTGTTCTTTGTCGTGGAAGTATCTTGTTTCTCCGTTGATTTTAAAAGATAATTTTGCAGGGTACATTAATCTGGGTTGGAAGTTATTTTCCTTCAGGGCTTGAAATATTTCACTCCAAGCTCTTCTTGACCTGATGATTT